>SOPF01026585.1:8727-26973 GCA_012979155.1 Hypericum perforatum | reverse complement strand
GGGATGAGTCTTGCCCAATTCTTTTGGAGAACAGGAGGAACGATAAGAAGCAACAAAATGTCAAGAGGGTGCATCTAAAAATTGTACACGAAGTTTGAGTTTGTAAATGCAACTATTTAGTTTTGGGTTATTACTCTCTCCTCTTATAATAAAACCCATTTTCACTCTCTTAATTTGAAACCTTATTACGCGGAATCATTTCCATTGTCACTCAACCAACACCAAATCATTATTATTTTTAGATGTTTGTTTTCCCTTTAACAGATTTTGGCTATTATTTCCCCTTTAATTGACAATGTGCTAGTCTAATGCTTGCAACATCTTGGTTTTATGAATATCATTGCTCACTGTTTTATTCTCTTTCTCAATTGAAACGGTAGGGAAGTAGAAAGTAACTTTATCAGTTATCACGATCATTTAATACCAAGTAATAGTTTTTTGTATTATTGATCGTCTAAACAAAATGTAGACGGAGAAAAAGAACCCCCTACATGGTTTACCATTAATTAAAGAACTTGAAAAAACTTAACCATTAACTATATGAAGTCATATTTGTAGACAAACAATCGTCCTTGAATAGCTAGTTATACTAAAGATTGTACAATATGCAGTAATTATTTTCTCTCCCCATGTCATTTCATGACTACCAAAAGAAAAGTAATGGAATTTTATAACTGTTCAAGGCATAATTGGATGGCTCGATGTCGAGAAGGATCTTGTCGGTAGGACAATGACAGTTTTCCGATTAACCCAGCTCATTACTGTTTCAGGATTTGGAATATAGGCATCTAAGCATCTAAAGTTTTTTGTCATGTCCGCCACGTACGCAATTATTAGGTTGTTTTTAGCTCGTAATGTTGAATGCTGTGAAAGCGATTATACAAATCCTCTCACCGACAGGATTAGCATCTACAATATATTAGCAAGAAAAACTGCACTTTAATTCTCAGAAAATGAAGAAGAAAAACTATACTTTAATATTCAGTAGAATCATCATTTGACACCTTATTACCTCGTGCCTTGAAACGTGTCAATTGGACAAAAAAGGTTAAAATATTTTACACTTAGATTCGGAGAATGGCTTTACCACAGTCGTCCGAGTCCTTTAAAGTGTAAAAGATATCAACACGTGTTGCTTAAGTGATACATTTTAGGAGTAATCAATTTTAAAATTGTTTATAACCTAATTTATCAAAAAGTGATACATTTTACACAATAAAAAACCGATTTGGTAAATGATCATAACATGATATAATCATTAATTTTTTTCCACAAAAATAAATAAATTTAATTTTCCCCGAATTAGCAGTGATATTACATCTTTAGTCATCGATGGCCTTGAGAGGAAGGAGTCTACACGGAAACTCATTTATATAGTAATTAATATTAGAAAATAAATATCCAGTTAAGGTGGTAGCACATGAAAATTACTATCATATAATCTACCTAAAATATTCAACAATTTTTTTCTCATCAAATGAGTTCTCAAAATATATAAGGTTAAAGATTAATATACATTTCATATTTCTCCGAAACATAATTTATCAGTATGTGTAAATCACTAAGCAAACCAAAAACCACAATTGACAAGATGGAATTCATTAAGAAAACTCTACTTACAAGAAAACAAGATAAAAGTTGAGTGACATGCATGATCAAAATGTCAGCCGCCTCATTTCTTAATTTGTCTTTATTTATTAAAATATCCCACGGAAAAACTCAGCCGCGCATATTAGATCAAAAGCCCAAATGGAAACCAATTTGGTTTTCGAAAGCTTATGACCAAACATTGGTTTTCACCAAGGTTTTAAAAACCGTGGTTCGACTGGTCAAATTACAAATCATCTCAGATACCATCTTATTTTTTTAAAAAGTCTTACTTTGCGAACTGCTCGATTCGACCAAAAAATATTTATTTTTTATATCGTTTTATTGTCGATTCAGAATTATCATTTTGTATGGATACGGTATTTGGTATATTTTATAAAAATTGGTATGTTTATATATTATTTTTTAATTTATTGTGTTATTTTTAATTTATTACATAAATTATTTACTTATATACTTATATATATTTCAAAAAAATACAAAATATAGAAAAAATATTCAGTCCGACTAGCAATTAGACCAATCAAAATCAGATCTAATTCTAGATCAATCTCATAGTGATTTTTAATAACCCGGCTTTTCACCAAAGCCGTTGCTTTCCAAAACTTCATAATTCAAAGTCCAAATCAAAACCAATAATTTAACTAAAAGAGCTAAGCTCTGGAGCTCTTCCGTTTCCACTTGACATCATCATATCCTCTTCCATATCAGTAAAAATCAATTTTAAATCTCATCCCAACCCTATAAATACCACCTCACTGAAACACAAACTCACTAATATAATCCCAACCCCCCAAAATCACCAAAATGAGATCCCATTTCCTCTACCTTGTGGCAATTTCCACTTTCCTCATCATCTCCCTTTCCCAAGCAGAACTCTGCAACCCTGATGACAAGAAAGTCCTCCTCCAGATCAAGAAGTCCTTCGGTGACCCTTATCTCTTAGCCTCATGGCTAAACACCACCGATTGCTGCACCGACTGGTACCAAGTCGAGTGCGATTCGACCACCAACCGGATCATCTCCCTGACCATATTCGCCGGCCAGCTTTCCGGCGTGATCCCGCCCGAAGTCGGGGACTTGCCTTACCTCCAAACCCTGGAATTCCACAAGCTATCAAACGTCACAGGCCCAGTGCAACCAGCAATCTCCAAGCTGAAGCAGCTCAAGTTCCTGAGACTCAACTGGCTAAACCTCACCGGATCGGTCCCTTCTTTCCTTGGCAACCTCAAGAACCTCACTTTTCTTGATCTATCCTTCAACAAGCTAACTGGGTCAATCCCGAAAGAGCTCGGCTCGTTGCCGAATCTCCTGGCCCTCCACCTGGACAGGAACAACCTCACAGGCTCCATCCCATCCTCGCTTGGCAACTTCCCCGGAAACCCTTCTCCTGATATATACCTCTCCCACAACAACCTTACCGGCACGATCCCCACCTCGTTCAACAACCTGAACTTGACGACCATCGACTTGTCTCGAAACAAGCTCGAAGGAGACGCTTCCGTGCTGTTCGGACCGAACAAGACGGTGCAGATCGTTGACCTGGACAGGAACCAGCTGGAGTTCAACTTTTCCAACGTCGTCTTTCCTAGTAGCTTGACTTCTCTGGACATTGACCATAACAAGATCTTTGGTTCGCTTCCTCCGCAGCTGACCGAGCTCAATCTGCAATTCTTGAACGTCAGCTACAATAGGCTGTGTGGTGAGATTCCTGTAGGGGGCCAGCTTCAAAGCTTTGACACCTACAATTACCTCCATAATAAGTGCTTGTGTGGGGCCCCACTTCCAGCTTGCGAGTAGAAGAGCTGGTCGGAAATCAATGGAGGATTTGCGTTTGTCGTACAAGTTTAATGTGTTGATTTATATGTAGTATTGTTTTTGGGTGCAGGGCAGCTATCAAATAAGTGGTGCGTATTTCCTTTTTTTGGGTGCAATAAGTGATGTATTATTTTCAACATGTTAATGAGATAAAGGAGAATTGTGTGTATTTTTCGGGACCAGATTCCGTCCTAGAAGTCATCTCCAAGATGGTTCGGGATCGGATTCAGTCCTAGAAGTCATCTCCAAGATGGTCGTGGATGTGCACGCGTAATGAAGGAAGGAGAGAGAAAGGGGAGTGAATGACCATTAATTATCGACCATTAGTTATCGACCATTAATTATCGATCATTAATTACCGACAAAATTTGCTCTAAATGTTCAAGTGTTTTTGCCATGTATGTTCGAGTAGTTTTTCCATGTATGTTTAAGTGGTTTTTCCATATGTTCAAGTGGTTTTGCCATATACCAATCGTTGGTTGGCTCAGTGGTAGCATGGGGCTGTGCTTGGTAGGGAGGTCTGCGGATCGATCCCTCACAACGGCGATTGGGAGGGGTTTAAATACCGTAATCCTTGGACCCGCCCCAGAATTGTGGAAACAATTTACCCACAATTTCCTTCACCAAAAAAAGTGGTTTTGCCATATGTTTGAGCGATTTTGTCATGTATGTTCGAGTGGATGTTCAAAACCATTTAATCTACTTTGCAAAACCACTCGAACATACATGGCAAAGCCACTCGAACATACATGGCAAAATTACTCGAATATACATGACAAAACTACTCGAATATATGGCAAAACTACTCGAACATATGGCAAAACCTCTCTAACATATTGCAAAACCACTTGACATACATGGCAAAATCACGCGAACATACATCGCAAAACCACTCGAACATATGGCAAAACCACTAGAACATATATGGCAAAACCACTCAAACATTTAGAAGACATTTTGTCAGTAATTAATGGTCGGTAATTATAGTCAGTAATTAATGATCGGTAATTATAGTCAGTAATTAATGGTCAGTAATTAATGGGCATTAATTAATGATCAGTAATTCACTATTCACTCCCATTTCTATCTCCTTCCTTCATTATGCGCGCGTTCTTTTTTTTTTAATAAGCCCAGGATAACTCTGGAATTATTATGCATCCAGGACCGAATCTTATTCCGTATTTTTCACTAAAATGGATCAATCAAATCCAACGTGCACTAATCACAAAAAAATTTAACCGATAACTGATGGGCCTTCCCCAGGCCCACTAAAACCGAGACAACTTTCTTACAAGTCAATAAGCATTTATAGTTGATTTGGCGGAAATAATAGATACAATACAAGACCTGGCCTCAGAAAACCCAATTTTCAGACGCAAGTTTCTCAGCGGCACATGGATTCTCTATTGGCTGATGTAAGCCTGGAAGGGGATCTTTGCAAAATATTTAGAGTATATCGAGGTGAAATTAAGTATAGCGGTATTAGTCATTATTTTTCCTATTAAGATATTTTTTTGTTAATGCTACTTTTGCCATCAAATTTTATTACGTTGTATTTCAACAAAAATGACGATTACAATCGGGCAGGAAGGAATTTTGGCTTAAGTAAGATGTAAATAATTATTAATACATTCTACCTACCCCAAAAAAATAGTTGAATATTTTTCGATCATTTAACGCTATAACAATAGTTATCGGCATTATTCATATAGTGCACTCGCGCACAACTGACATAAAATATATATATATATATATATATATATATATATATATATATCTGTGCCAAAAGATCAATGGATGCTTCTACATCCTCTAGCGTAATATTAATTTCACTCTCGGCTGAGACGATCAAATTCGATTCTAAGAAAATATATGGTGCTCCGATGTTTGACTTTCCAATTTGTATCTTAGATTATACTCATTTCAACTCAAAAAGAGACTCTGGTGTCAGATTTTTGTTGCACGGATATAAATCATAATCGGTGGGCTCTCCTTTGGCGTCGTATTTTATGTGCCTGGGAGGAGGAGTCTCTACGCCTCCTACTTGTTCTCTACG
This sequence comes from Hypericum perforatum, assembly GCA_012979155.1. Taxonomy (NCBI): domain Eukaryota; kingdom Viridiplantae; phylum Streptophyta; class Magnoliopsida; order Malpighiales; family Hypericaceae; genus Hypericum; species Hypericum perforatum. Next base: position 21,491 of record SOPF01026585.1, on the reverse strand, counting down.
AGACATCTCAGGCCGGATTGCATGAAGCCCGGATCCTTATTCCGGATTTACTGTTCGTCAACTATATAATCTCACGTTTGAAAATATTTTCTTTGTACAATGCGCTCAAATCTGGTTGGTCAAAACTTATTCCCACAAAGACGAGCTATTTTCTCAGGATGACGCTGCTTGGGCGTCTAAAGACGAGATAATCTTCATAGGGTTACTAAAATTTGCCCACTTTGCAAAATAATGATACCATGTGCCCACTTTGCAGTTCCAGTGTTAAATCATCGGGTCATCTCTTCATTCACTGTACTGTTGTTGTTAAAATTTGGAATTTCTTTCACTAAATCAATTGACATACAATGGTGTGCGAGCGACTCTCATCTTTGCTTCTTTGATTCGTGGATTGGACTGGTTCGAGGCAAACTCCTCAAGCGCACGATGTTCGCGGTTGTTTGCTAGAGCATCTAAAAACTTAGGAATCGTATTGTCTTTTGATGGTGAACACTTTGATCATAGACGGTTCATGTTACATATATGTAGACGATTATTTGTGCGGATTTATTGGTCTGGTACTTTCGAAAATCCGAATTCGCAGGAGATCTCTTTGTTCTTCAACTCTAATCTAATGTCTCCTGTTGGGTGATCTATTTTTCTTTCTATGTCTTGCCTTGATTGCACCTGGCAATCAAGCTCCTATGTACATTTTTTTCTTGGGGTAATAAAATCAATTTACCTTTTGAAAAAATCAATGAATGTTTATTATGTAAATTCACAAATATAACAATCTCGCAGATATGCAGAACACATCAGAGCCATATGATTTCTGAACCATCGAACCATTGTGAATTGCAATTCGGAGTGTTACACCGTTTCGGAGGGAATGGGACCGGTGGACAAGGGCTGACACGTAGATAGACTCCAGATCTGCATGGCTTGCTTGGGGCGCTATATGTTTTTTTCGACCACTCCTGATCTTGTCCTACCGGTGGAGCACCTGCAAAGGCACTAACTAGTTCACCCATCAGCTGAACGGTCAATGCGAGGATGACCTAGTCAACATGAAAATATTTAGAAAAATAATAAAGTTTGCCCAATCAACATCTTCATAATTGAAAAGAATGACAAAACTATCCAAAAAATCATAATCTAGAAATTCAGTAAGGTTTTGCAAGTTCCCATGATTAGATAAATACTTAACATTTATGGTGATATCAAATGGTTTGATGAATATTTTTCACAAATTAATGGTGATCATCATGTAGCTATTATTGATATGCGAACATTACGAATGTTAACATTTATGTGTTACAGAACAAGCCAATTCTTCCAAAAGGAAACAACAATTGTGTTACAGAACTCTCTTTCTACATTAAAGCAAAAAACAAAGAAGCAACGCACTCCATTGGCAACCTTTTATTCTATATCTGCCGTTTGCACTCTATATTAACGATTAAATTACGTAGATATAGCTGATAAAAAAACAAACTCTCCATTAATTTACGGGCGGCTCCCTACTTGCAAGCTGGAAGTGGAGCCCCACACAAGCACTTGTTATGGAGGTAATTGTATATGTCAAAGCTTTGAAGCCGGCCCCCCACAGGGATCTGACCACAGAGCCTATTGTAGCTGACATTCAACCCTTGCATCGGCAGCTCGGTCAACCGAGAAGGGATCGAGCCATAGACCATGTTATGGTCAATGTCAAGAAAAGTAAATCGACTACCGAAGACGAGCTCGGACAAGTTGAACTCCAGCTGGTTTCTGTTCAGGTCCACACTCTCGATCGTCTTGTTCTGTCCGAACAGCATTGACACGTCCCCTTCGAGCTTGTTTCGCGACAGGTCGATGCTGGTAAAGTTGATGTAGTTGAACGAGGCAGGTATCCTGCCTGTGAGTTGGTTGTGGGAGAGGTCGACGTACGCCGGCGGGTTGAGTGGAATAAGCTGTTGAAATGCGTAGGCGAGCGACGATGGGATGGACCCCGTGAGATTGTTTCTGGACAGGAAGAGACCGAGATTTCGCAACGATCCGAGCTCACTTGGGATGGACCCGGATAGCTTGTTGTAGGCTAAGTTAATGTAACTGAGGTTCTTGAGCTTGCCAAGGAAAGGAGGGATAGGTCCGGTGAGGTTTAGCCAGTCGAGTGTCAGGGACTCGAGATTCTTCAGCTTGGCGATTGCTGGTTGGATAGGGCCTGTAACGTTTGACAGCTTGTGAAATATTAGTTCCGTGAGGTAAGGCAAGTCACCTACCTCAGGCGGGATCACGCCGGAAATCTGGCCTTTCACTATGGCGAGGGTGAACACGCGGTTGGTGGTCGGATCGCACTCGATTGTGAACCAGTCGTGGCAGCAATCGGAGTTTTTTGTCCATGAGGACAACATGTAAGGGTCGCCAAAGGACTTTTTAATTTGGAGGAGGGCTCTCTTGTCCTGAGGATGGCAGAGTTCTGCTTGGGAAAGGGAGATAAATAGGCAAGTGGATATTGCCACAAGGCTGAGGAGGAGAAAATGGGATCTCATTTTGGTGGTTTTGGGTTTTGTCTGAGGTTTTGTGCTCAAGTTCTAGTGAGTTGCTGTGTCTATTTATAGGCTTTGGAGCTATTGAAACTTGTGACTCGGAAGAGTTTTTCTTGGGTACGAACTTACCTCTACTCTGCGCCAACTCAAATTGACCCTTACGCACGAAACTGAAATACTGTTGATCCTCCGTAAACTGCTCTATTCTTTGGTTCTAATTCGACCAGAAATTTTGTAAATATTATATCATTAATTATTGTTTTAAGTGTATCTTCAATATGTATCAAAATTATAATTTAACCATTGCCAATTTAACGAAATTCTTAAAATAATTATTTATGATGCAGCTCTTATTGCAAGTTATATTTGAACCAGGTCACTCTAGCCGCGTGAACTGATAATCGGTCCATTCCTATTCCTGATTTAGGATTCATCCACCTGCTTTAGTGTCTTGGTCGTGTTCGGAACATATTTTCATTAACAATGGTAAGAAGTTTGGTCTGTAGCTCACAAGTTGTGAATATGCGGTGGTGGGGCAAGACGTCTGCGCTTACCTGTGTTGACTAAAGGCATCGCTTTGGTCTAGAAAGAGCATCCTTTGTTAAAGGAACCACGCGGACGATCGGTTCGATGCTTGTGTCCGGCGGCCAACTCATCATTTTGTTTATATTTTGACGTGGTGTACTTATCCATAACCTCAATTTTGTGGTTGTTTAGGTGCTTTTTTCCCTGAAAAAATTAAATTTAAATAACACAAGACAGAATGATAATTGTTATAGGTTGTTAAGGTTTTACCGAGGCCGCAATTGTCCTTTTTATCCCAGGGAGTCTGTCAATTTATTTTTATTGTTGCGTCGTTTTTTTATTGTTTTTTTTATAAATTTTTACATTATGATAAAATATTAACTTTTCAACAAAATTATAATCAAATTAATAAAGACCATATAGTTCTTTGTACTATTCAAAAGGGCAATTACTATTTTCTTAAAAAATTGGTCCAATAACGAATTTATATTTACCAAAACAAGTCACATGTCACTCCGACCAATTTTGTTAATCACAATATCCCACCATAATACATAACATTTAATATTGGATCTTTAATTCGACAATATGTTTTCGTATTTGGTTGAACCACCTAAAAATTGATTTAATAAAATTAAATATTTAGTCCAAAAATGTATGATAACTTTTATCTTTCGGAGTATGATTGCAAATATTACATGATAGAATACGTTCATTTTTTAGAAATATATATTAGTAGTTGTGCGCATGAATTAAAGTCGGGCCATGTAAGATTATGGTCCAAACACACCTATAGATAGTGTAACTATTAAGTGACTAGTTCGACCTAATTATTAACCGAGAAGAATTAGAGCTAGTGGATAAAAGCAACTTCTAGTTTACGTAACTATTAATGAGAAGTCTTGATATGAACTTAGTAGTCCAAATGAGTAGTGAATTAAGTTTGGGATTAACGGATTAGGAGATAAGTTAGAAGTGACAGTACTAGCTAATTTATTTAATCTCCATTTAGGACAAACTTAAGTGTGCTAATTAGCGAGAGCTTTAATTTTTTAGCTTAGAAACACGGGGACCAGTTTAAGAAAACGGAATGGATGAATGGTTAAGAAGGTTGTACAAATGGGGTGCCAAAGCCTACTCTTCCTCGTAGTTGTTTGTTCCAACATCTTACTTCGCTTGCCTATTAGTATTTAATATAGCTTGCATCAGAGTCATAGATTTTTGTTCCTCGTAGTTTGATAATTCTACTTCACTTAATTGTAACAGATGTTAAAAAATAACCTTGTCAAGTAGCTTGTTATAATCGAAACCCAAATGGGTTCAATAATTGTTAGGGGGGAGGAAGAGAGGAAGAAAAAGAAGAGATAGAAGGAGATAATCGGGTTATTTGTGACAAAGTTGGAATGAACACATCTCCTATGCAAATTCTATTTATAGTTCTAACTTAATCGGCCAATCACAAGGTGTGAGTGTGACGCATGTCCACTTTTTATAGTCCTTTCCCATTGTCGACAGGGCACTCCAAATAGACATCAAAATAACGCTACTTGTCCGAAAATTTTCGGAACGGACTTCGACTTCACCGAGTGAGAATTAGTGATTGTTGGTGTACTTTGGTTTGAAAGTAATAATTTACTTGAAAATTAAAGGGACATAATGATTGGTTATCAATTAAAGAGAATGGAGAAAATGGATAAAGATGTCCCTTCTCTTTTTTCTCATTCATGACTTTTGGCCAAGTTAAACATGTCCATTCATTATCTATAAATAGACTCTTCCCCCTCATTTGCAAATTGTCCCAACAACTCATTGCATAAGCATTCATTAGTAATAGTTGTTCTTCTCTCCTCCTCTCTCGAGTCCGAAAGTTCCGGGTATATAAGGGTTCGCCCGAAAGTTTCGAGATATGTGTGCAACGTTCTTGGAAACGCCCAAATAGTCGTTGTATCTTGGGGACGATTGCCGTAGCCCGTAGTGCACTGAAATATACTGGGCAATCTCGTCTTACGGAGAAAGTGTCCAACACTTGCCTCGACTATAGCCGATCCTAATCAAGTACACACCATCCGACGAGCCAACAGTGATACTATATGGCACTAAAATCTAATTTCCCCAAAAAATATCCTAAACATTTACGCCAATATTACATTATATCCAAAAACAAGTTTAATCCAAATCTTTTGCCATATTTTTTTGACAAATTATAATGGTAAGCATCTTAGTTCTGAAGATGCAGCTATTATGGATCTATACAAACATTACAAGTGTTATCATTTACGTTTCTCTCAATAAAAGGAAACCCAAGGTTCACTTATGGAAAGAAATCTAGTTCAAAATATTCAATAACACATAAATAAAAGTGCAATTAAACCAAAATATTGCTAAATTTATTCAATAACAGTGGGGCTAACAAGCCTTGTAAGTACAATGCAATTCATTCAAAAGAAAACAACAATCGAAACACAAATCATTCCTCTAGTAACTGAGTGAACAGAACCCTCACTCTACTTGAAAGAAAAAAACAAAGAGGCAACGCACTCCATTGGTATCTTTTTATATTTTTCCGACGTTGGCGCTCTGTGTAACGATTAGACTATACAGAGAGCTAACACAAACAGACCGTCCATTAATTTACGGGCGGCTCCCTACTTGCAAGCTGGAAGTGGAGCCCCACACAAGCACTTGTTATGGAGGTAATTGTAGATGTCAAAGCTTTGAAGCTGGCCCCCCACAGGGATCTCACCGCAGAGCCTATTGTAACTGACGTTAAACCTTTGCATTTCCACCGCGGTCAACCCCGAAGGGATCGAGCCATAGACCTTGTTATGGTCAATGTCAAGAGAAGTAGATCGACTCCCGACGACGAGCTCAGACAAGTTGAACTCCAGCTGGTTCCTGTTCAGGTTCACAAACTCGACTGTCTTGTTCAGTCCGAACAGCATTGACACGTCCCCTTCGAGCTTGTTTCGCGACAGGTCGATGCTGGTAAAGTTGAAGTAGTTAAACGAGGCAGGAATCCTGCCTGTGAGTTGGTTGTGGGAGAGGTCGACGTACGCCGGCGGGTTGAGTGGAATAAAATGTTGAAATGCGTAGGCGAGCGACGATGGGATGGAGCCCGTGAGATTGTTTCTGGACAGGAAGAGACCAAGAATTCGTAACGAACCGAGCTCCCCTGGGATGGAACCGGATAGCTTGTTGTAGGCTAAGTTAATGTAACTTAGGTCCTTGAGCTTGCCCAGGGAAGGAGGGATAGGTCCAGTGAGGTTTAGCCAGTCGAGTCTCAGGAACCGGAGTTTCTTTAGCTTGGCAATAGCTGGTTGAATTGGGCCTGTGACGTTTGATAGCTTGTGCATTATCAGGGTCTCGAGGTAAGGCAAGTCCCCAACTTCCGGCGGGATCACGCCGGAAATCTGGCCGGCTAATAAAGAGAGGGTGGTGACGCGACCCTTCGTGTTGCACTCGATTATGAACCAGTCGTGGCAGCAATCGGAGGAGTTTGTCCACGTGGACAACATGTAAGGGTCGCCAAAGGACTTTTTAATCTGGAGGAGGGCTCTCTTGTCCTGAGGATTGCAGAGTTCTTGTCACGACCCAAAAAGAACGTGACAAAACCTTTTATTGCAAAACGATGGAAATCCGAAATACAAGTTGTCCGAAATTCGAAAAACAAACAATCTAAAATCAATGTTCCAAAACAGATTTGAATGGTCCACATGAATGCATGCAGCTCTCTTTTACTCTCGTCCTGACAATCCAGTATCTGTACACGTAAGAAAACAACCGTGATGAGTCTTAAACTCAGTAAGGAATTCCACAACATATCACAACCACATATGCATACTGAAATAATGTTCATAACAATAACCACAGCAACGATCACAATGCCAAATACATATGATCACACACATACGATCACACACATACGATCACACACATACGGTCACACACATACGGAGCTCCGGAGTCCTTTCACTCATGTCGGGATTCTTGTGGTCCACTGGTAAGTACTCTTCCTTTCCCCTAAGGGCCCATTAGGCAGAAGTACTACCTTCCACAAGCCCAGATAGTCCACATACCTTTCCGTCCATTTGATCGCACATACCTTGGGTTACCCGGTAGCCCCTTAAGCAGTATGCACGAACTACGGTCCACTAGGTATGGGACAATCCCGCATGTTATCATTCTTATCAATCACAAATCTGAATTCATAACTACAGTCACGAATCCACAATCACAATCACAATCACGAATCCACAATCACAATCACGAATCCCAAAAGCACACTCATGAATCCAAAATTATAAATACGAATCCAATATCAACAATACAAATCAGTATTTTCGAAATCCATAACACATCTCCCAATTTCACAATCTGGTATACTGACAAAATACGTACGAAAATACATACAAAAATACGTACGGAAATACGTACAAAAATACATACAAAAATACGTACGGAAATACGGATAGAATACATACGAATACGGACAGAATACGGACGAATACAGAACAAATACGGACAGAATACAGACGGAAATACATATATGAAACAAAGACAGAATTCACTTACCTTCTATGGTTGTTAGCGATGACTTCTACGACCTAAACCTGCTCTCCTCCTTTCGATCTCGAAAGCCTAAACAAAACAGATTAATCTCTATATATGGTTTCGTAATCTAATTTATATAACTATAGGACAAGGCTTACCCTACGGATTCGGGATCCTTTCCTTGATCCTCCGAGTGTCCCGAGTTAATCAGATCGTCCTCCTCACCTTTGGAAAGGAATATTCGTAAGCCCCTTTAGGACGTACATAATCTCGAGTAAAGGAACAAAAGAGGAAAATAATCCTACCCCTAATAACTGACGCGATCGTTCCTCCTTCTTGATCTTTTTCCGTCTGACTGGTTTCTTCTCCTTCGCAAGAGGGGTAAAATTTCGTGAATAGTGATTTCGTGAATAGTGTTTTCGTGAATAGTGTCTTTTGGGTGTAGGGAAAGTCTAATAACCCTAGGTTTTTCCTAAACAGTTAGGGTCAAGCCGCACAATTACGATCTATTCTCGTAAAGAGCAGAAAGTATCAAAACAGTCATTATGGTTCTAATATTAATCACTTAAATCCACCCAATTCTTACAGTTCTGCTTGAGAAAGGGAGGTGAAGAGGCAACTGGATATTGCCACAAGGCTGAGGAGGAGGAGGAAGAGATGGGGTCTCATTTTTCTTGTTCTTTGGGTTTTGTCTGTGAGGTTTGTGCTGAAGTTCTAGTGAGTTGCTATATCTATTTATAAAGTTTGGAGCTAGTGAAACTTGTGAGTTGTGACTCGCAATTGTTATTTTTTTCCGCCAAAAACATATACACTTGTGAATTCAACTTGTAACTCACAAGTTGCTATATCTAATAATAAGATTTGGAGATATTGGATTTTTTTCCCACCAAAAACGAAAAGAGTTATTTTTTTGGTTTCGAAGTTTCATATTGTGCAGCCACTTGAAGTTAACCAATGGTTGGAGTTGGTCTAAAGAGACTTGCATCCCATAGTTTTTTAATTCAATCCTATACAACCATAACTAACGTTGGACTGTTTTTGAGTATGAATACAAAAGATTGAAAAAGAAGCTAACCCCACCATATCCCTCCTCCCTAAACCAACGGGCCAGTATTGTATCAGAACGATGTTTTAAGAAGGGAAAAAACCTCGTGAATATCAACTTGCTTGGCTCTATAGCTTCTAGTCTAATTTTTTAAATAATTTTATTAATAGATATATTTACAAGTTCATTATTTTATACGAAAATCTAAATCTAATCATTATCAATTTAACTAAATTCTTCAAATCATTATTTTAGAAAATATATTACTCTTTTTATTTGTTGTATTTAGAATAGATAATCTGAACTAAGCGGTTCAACCAAATTGAAAGAGAGATCATTCCTTCTCAGAATTTTGGATTCACCCACCCGCTTTCATATCAGGGCTGGACCATTTTTTTCAAAAAGAATTCAGAAATTTGGTTTGTGTAACACAAGTTGGGAGTATTGTATTCTGAACTTCACTGGCAAAGAATATGCTACGGTGGGGTACGACGGCTGCGCTTACCTGTGTTGACCTTGGTCCAGAAAGCGAAAGCTTTGTCATAGAAACCACGCGGGTACTCGGTTCGATGCCTGTGTCCAGCGGCCAACTCATCATTTTTGTTTATATGGTGACGTGGTGTATTTATCCGTAATCTCAATTTTATAGTTGTTCAGTGTTATTCCCCCTTAACGATTAAATTACATTTAATTGACACAAGTTGAAATGATAACTAAATCATGTTGTTAAAGTTCGTTGTGCTATTCAAAATTTTCAATACTATCTTCGTAAAAACAATTGGCGCACTTACGATTTTGTAAATGAGTTAATTATCGCACCGTGACTAATTTTTGGGAATAACTTCTCAATAAGAGAAATGAATTGTGCATTTACATCCTCTCCGATCAAGTCATTTGAATGACAGTCTGTTTGATTGAATTCTCGCTCTATTTTTGTTAAACAATTAGTCGTTCAACATAAATGATGTGTTTAAAACTCAACGATTTCAAAAAATGTTACGCTCTTTTTTTGTATTGCTGTGGTGAACATTTGAGTTTCGAGTTATTATGAGTTATTATTACTAAACAGTCAAATTATTAAAGAATTTTTTAGAGAAAAAAATTGCCAGATAACCGAATATACACCGAGGAACAAATTTTCCAAGAAATAGCTAGTTGATTAAATCCAAATTCTGAATATAATCATTAGAACTATGAACATACTCTTCTTAATGTTATTGTAATGTAAGTATGAAGAACTTATAATTATTAGTTAGATATTTTAGTATTTGAGTTCTTGGGCCTTTTGTATTATTATGGCTATATATTAATCTTATGACTATAAGATTATGCTGAGCGTTTATTGATTAAAAGAAGAAAAAACGAAAAGAGTTAAAAGAAGATGGTAAATAGTGATATACTAGCATCTTTTTTCTTGACATTAGAGATGGTAACCAAAGCATCTCGTTAATGCTTGTGCCTTGCTTTACCCTTGTAAGCATCCACTTTCATTTCTTAAAATAAAAAATTGTTTACGAGAGTCGAACATTAGGAGATATTTATTACTCATAAACTGTTCTCCCAATAACTTCACTCTTTTCTTTTAATTTAGTTGCTAACCGTGCTCAAGCTTCCATTTCTAAACTCCAACCAATCCCATCAAATTTGTATTTTCCAACAATATTCTTTTCAAGAACCTACCTCAAGTTTGGAATCTGTTGCTACCTCTAGCTCTAGACATGCATTAAGGTGCCGAAAACCAACATGAGTTTTGGAAGCCCATTTTTGGTGGGTTTTGGGCTTTTGGGCCTTTTTTGGGTTCATTCGCAATTCCAACGGAGACCACGCGGATGATGATCAAGGTTTTGAAAAATGACCCGGAGGTCGGCCCAGAAATGGGTCTATCTCCGGTTCGACCAGTCAGACTGGTCATATCACTAGGCCGACTGGACAATTTTTTCTTCTTATTTTAATATAATTTCCTAAAATATTTATAAGTATATAGGTAAATAAATTATGTATAGTAAAAAAAATTATATATATACACAAATTTCTGGTCGAACCGTCCGTTTTTTTATATGTCTTGTCCAACCGGAAATCGACCGATCAAACCGGAGTCCTTTTTTACCATCAAAACAACCCGGAAATGTGTCCAAAATGCGGTTCGACCGGTCGGACCGCATTTTTTAAAACTATGATGATGATCGGTTAAATGTTTGTGTCGGGCGGCCAAACTCATCATTTTTGTTTATATTTTGACGTGGTGTATTTATCCATAATCTCAAATTGTGGTTGTTTAAATGCTTTTTTTCCTGGAAAATTAAATTTAAATAACACAAGAGAGAGAGATAATTGTTATAGGTCGTTAAATTTTAACTAAACAAGACAGATTCACTTTTGTCAAGGTTAGAGCCGCAATTGTCCTTTTATCCCAGTGTGTCTGTCAATTTTTTTTTATTGTTGCGTCGCTTTTTTATTTTTCTCTTTATAAATTTTTACATTATGATAAAATACTATCTAACCAAAATAATTATAATTGTATAAAGACCATATAGTTCTTTTTACTATTCAAAAGTGCAATGACCATTTTCTTAAAAAATAGGTCCTGTAATAAATTTATACTTATCAAAATAAGTTAGATGCCACTTCGACAAATTTTTTTTAATTACAGTATGCCACCATAATACATAACATTTAATGTTGGATCTTTAATTCTACAGTATGTTTTCATATTTAGTTGAACCATTTAAAAATTGACTTAATAAAGATAAATATTTAGTCCGAAAATGCATGGTGACTTTATCTTTCAGAAAAATATTTGCAAGATTACATGATAGAATACGTTATCTTATGGAAGTATGTGCGCATGAACTAAAGTCGGGACATATGAGATTATGGTTTAAACACTTCTATAGGTAGTGTGACTATAAGGAGACTAATTAGACAAACTTTACAAGTGCTATCGTTTATGTTTCTGTCTATGAAAGAAAACTCACGGAGATCTTGTTCAAATTTTCCAAAAACGCATAAATAAAAGTGCACTTCAACAAAAATATTGCTAAATTTATTCATTAGTCGTGGGGCTAACAAGCCTCGTAATTACAAGGCAATTCATGCAAAAGGAAACAACAATCGAAACACACATCATTCTTCTAGTAACTAAGTGAACAGAACCCTCACTCTACTTGAAGAAAAAAAAACAAAGAAGCAACGGACTCCATTGGTATCTTTTTATTCTTTTTCCGACATTGGCGCTCTGTATAACGATTAAATTATACAGAGAGCTAACACAAACAAACCCTCCATTAATTTACGGGCGGCTCCCTACTTGCAAGCTGGAAGTGGAGCCCCACACAAGCACTTGTTATGGAGGTAATTGTATATGTCAAAGCTTTGAAGTTGCCCCCCAACAGGAATCTTACCACAGAGCCTATTGTAGCTGACGTTCAACCCCTGCAGTGACTGGTCGGTCAACCGGGAAGGGATAGAGCCATAGACCTTGTTATGGTTAATGTCAAGAGAACTAAATCGACTCCCGAAGACAAGCTCGGACAAATTGAACTCCAGCTGGTTCCTGTTCAGGTTCACAATCTCGATCGTCTTGTTCTTTCCGAAAAGCATTGACACGTCCCCTTCGAGTTTGTTTCGCGACAGGTCGATGCTGGTAAAGTTGATGTAGTTAAACGAGGCAGGAATCCGGCCTGTGAGTTGGTTGTGGGAGAGGTCGACGTACGCCGGGGGGTTGAGTGGAATAAACTGTTGAAATGCGTAGGCGAGCGACGATGGAATGGACCCCGTGAGATTGTTTCTGGACAGGAAGAGACCGAGATTTCTCAACGATCCGAGCTCACTTGGGATGGACCCGGATAGCTTGTTGTAGGCTAGGTTAATGTAATTGAGGTCCTTGAGCTTGCCCAGGAAAGGAGGGATAGGTCCAGTGAGGTTTAGCCAGTCGAGTCTCAGGAACTGGAGTTTCTTTAGCTTGGCAATAGCTGGTTGAATTGGACCTGTGACGTTTGATAGCTTGTGCATCACCAGGGTCTCGAGGTAAGGCAAGTCCCCAACTTCCGGCGGGATCACGCCGGAAATCTGGCCGGCTAATAAAGAGAGGGTGGTGACGCGACCTTTCGTGTTGCACTCGATTATGAACCAGTCGT
>SOPF01026584.1:0-21051 GCA_012979155.1 Hypericum perforatum | reverse complement strand
CAAGTTTGGCTTCCTCATTTTTCTGTTTTGGAAGGAAAAGTTTGGAAGAGAAAGAAAATGGAAGGTATTGAAGAGCCAAGGAACTCAAGGGTTGAGAGAGGTATTTTTTTTTCGTTCGGAGGTTGAGAGGTATTTAAATGTGAAGAAGTTTCTTTCAAATAAACATGTGAAGAAGTTGGGTGGCTAAGTCAACCAACATTGAGTGGCTAGAATCCGTATGATGGTATTTACTATTCTAAAAGAAGCCACCTGCCAAGTTTAAGTGACAAGTCACCGAAGGAAAGATTGCTGAAATCTTTTTTGCACTTTTTTCCCTACAGTTGCATCCACAATAAACAGAGCATCAAAATGAAAGAAAGAAAATTGGGAAAAAATTCTTGCTCATGAGCAAGCTAAGGATTCTTTACCCAAATATAGAAAATAGCTAATAATAATGGACTTGGCTGAATTGTGCGTATCCCATCCCTGCCATTGATGGCTAGGCAAAGCCCCCACCTATGTAATAATATTTTAGTTCGATGGAATGATAAGTAAGTTTATAATTATGAAAATTTTTATTCATTAATAGTTTCTAAAGGAGATTTATAGCAAAGTTAGTTAGTTAGTATGGTCTGGTCCAAAATCGACAGGTTGGAGGGAGGAAGACTAGGGTTTTTTTTGTTGTTCCTATTAACCAAAAAATACTAAAATAGTATCCTAAACCGAAAATTATAGAAATGGTGTTAAGTTGAAATTTTTTGGTCTATTGGACCAACAAACGGGTTTTTTTATCCGTCTAAACCAATAGACAGATTTTTTTATCCGTTAAAATCAATAGACGGGGTTTTTTCCCGTCATTAGTAGACCAAATAAAAATTCATCTATTGGTTGGAGCACGCTCTAAGACCATTCCTGAAATTGCGATGTCGGATAATCAATAGACATGTATTTTATCCGTCTATTGGTAGATAAGAAGTCTTCGAACAATCTTCACGACGGTTCATTCAGATTGCTAGATCCGGAATATCTGAATAATCAATATACGAGTTTTCATTTGGTTTATTGGTCTAATAGACCAAAAAAAAATTTTGGCTCCAACCAATAGACGGATTTTTGTTTGGTCTACCGTGAGACGGGAAAAAAATCCGTCTATTGGTCCAATAGACCAAAAAAATTTCAATCGAACACCATTTCTGTAATTTTTGATTTAGGGTACTATTTTAGTATTTTTGTGTGAATAGGAATAACAAACAAAAAAAACCGGAAGACTACTGCTTCCTCTTTCTATGTTTTCTGCAATGGTTTTTTTTTTTATGTAAAACGTGAGTACAGGGCACTCTGTTTTCTGCAATGGTTGGTTCTCTGTTTTGGAACCTTAGATTCCACATCAGGACAAAACTCCAGCGATTCTATTACTAACGAATCATATTTTGGGTGCCTCTTTAAATTCATGTTCCTCCTCAATGGACCAAATTGGATATGTGCATGTGGTGTAAGATTCGCTATTTCCCTTCTAGAATTTCGTGCCTGCCTTTTTCAAGCTAGAGTGCATCCATTGCATTGCATCACGGTATAAGTGATAATTAAGCAAAATTGATAAAAAAAAATCATTTTCAAATTGATAATAATTTTAAATTTATCAACCCTTTATTTTCTTAAATGATATTTTTCAGAAAATTATAGTAATGAATTTTACATAAATTGATTTTTTAATAAGTTTTTTGTGATAAATAATTAATACATGTCTAAATTGATTAAGTGGTTTGATTTGAATTATTTTTATCAATAAATCATATCTTTATATAGTTTTAGTATAACCAGAAATTTCATTTTAACTCATATATAAGTGGGTAGGCCGTAGGCGAAGAAACTGATGCCAAAAGTTGTTGTTTCGAAATCCATTTGTGGTATATGCGTTTGACATTCTAAAATACATTTGAAACATCTCGAAAAAATCGCACAAAACTCCCTTTGGCCTTTGGACGCATACCCGCTTTTAGTGTGTATTGATTTTTTAGGAATTCTGCACTAATTTTTAGTGTTTTCGATTTAAAAAATTTATAACCCTTTTTATGTCGGCATGTTCCGCAATAAATAGTTATCATCACCTGAATTACCTCAAAAATTAAATAAAAGACCAACACAAGTTCCTTGCTTCAAGTCAAGCAATTCGTGGAACGTGGAGTATGTAAGACAATGAATGCTTTACTTGGGTATTGTAGTTATTTTTATATGATATTATATCCAGATTTATTAGTTCAATAAATTTAATTAGAATTAGTTAAAACTTATGAAAATTAATTTCTCCAAAACTATTTGGCTCCAGATATATTAGTTCAATAAATTTAGTTCGAATTATTAAAACTTATTTCTCCTAACAACTATTTGGCTAGAGTAGTTAGATTCTAGAATAGAAGGTGCTGATCATTTAGCTAGAAAACACCAGGATTAATCAAATAGCAGGTTAAGTACAATGTGCATAAATTAGTGTTCGTGAACATATAGAAATTCTGCCAATCCAAGAGTGCATTTTGCTAAAGTACTGTACATAAAGTGATAAAGACCTTGTGAACATTTATGGCTGTAGTGAGCAAGATCAAATTACTTCAGATTTGTCTGTTTTGAATCCGACCAAGTGAATAATATTTCAATACGTAATAAAATGTGTCCCAATGGTAATTATGATATAAAAAATAGCATATAAAAACGCACAAGGTGTAGGATTGCGGAGCATCAGTTGATTCTGTCCGTTGTATGTGGTGAATGTCATAATTACGATTGTCTTTCCAGAATCAAGACCGACCAAAATTAGGAATAAATATAAGAAAAAAAAAGCAAATCAAAGACAAAATCAAGTAGCTGGTGATGATTAAACGAGTAAAACACATAGAGGCAGGGGGCCTCAGTTGTCCACCAAATGCTTCATTAGTGGGTAACAAAATACTTGATGAATCGTGGATGGACCCTAACAATTGTCATTTAATTAGGTAAGAGGACGGGGCCTCCACCAAACTGCATCTTTCGTTGCTTGTCTATGTTTTGCATCTAAGTAATGGATTACCTTGGTTTTTGAGTTATTAATAATCTCATTTATTTAAGAATTTCTCTAACCGCACAAGTTTGGTCAATCATTCATGTGAAGTTTAGTTTTTTCCAACGAAAACAAAATTAAGACTAGCTGAACTAGCTAGTGCTCCCGCGCCTAACTATCCTCCTCATTCAATTAATCCCCAATTTTATTTATCATCCATCGGACAACTGCGCTCTTATTAAGATATCTTGTTTATAATTACTCAATTTAATTAGTTGATTTCTACCATTAATCCTAGTCCCTCTCGATGATTAAGTATAACTAGGACGCTGATGGTAGTTCATCATTTCATCTATTAATTATTGCTTTACACTACCTACTCCTACTAATATTAAGCTATTGGTAAGAGATTTTCTGCACCTAACCTAAAAAGTAACTACTCACACATTATAGCACACCACCAAATTTGCAATATCTTCAATTTTTTGTCCTCTTGTCGAAAACCGAATTTTTTCCTTCGGTTTACATTAAACACGGAAACACTTTACCGGTTTTATGCAATTTAAGTCTCGTAATTTTTTTTCCGGTTTTGTACGCAGTCGACTTAATTTCCATCGGTTTAAACCAAAACTGAAAAAAATATTCCGGTTTTATTCCCGAATTTGTTTTTCCGCCGGTAATGTTTTTCCGGGTTTATACAAAGCTTCAAATAGGGATACACCAGCTCGAACACCTTCTCTGCTTGCTCGATGCTTCCGCACTTGGTGTACATGTCGACCAGAGCAGTTCCGACAAACTCTTCCTGTTCTAGGTTGTTCCTTAGGATGTAGTTGTGAAGCCTCTGTCCAAATTGGACAAGTCATTTTTTTATGAGAAAGAACGACCAAGTCATATATAAACGGAAAATTCAGCCAAGTCCCGGCATTCAGCCAAGTTCATGGAGGTTCACGCAAGCCAATTTCTTTCGTTTCCATACAGATCTTCAAGTCGTCGTGGCTCCCAAACCGCTCCAATACGTCCAAAATATGAAACACAATAAAAAATTCTGGTGCAAATTACTCTAAGATCTCTCATGTTTGATCTTATCTTGTCTAAGATCCTTCGTGTTTGAAACAACGAATATGTTGTCCCTTATATTTGACTTTATTTTACTGTTCACTAATTTCGGCAACATGGACCTAAAAATATAATAAAAAACCAAATACAAGAAGTAGTTTAATCATTTTTCAAATATAAAAAATCATAGAAAAAATAAAATTAAACACAAAGTACTCAAGAATAATTTATCCTAAAATCTATTACATGGCAAACTACCATGCAATGATACAAACTAAACAGAAACTACGGGGAAAACGTGCAACTAATGACTAGACTAATATAAAGTGCATGTTTCTTCCTTCGTCCTCCTCCAAGAAAACCAAACAAACCAATATAATTCATTCTACGCAATACACTACTACAAAATGAAATAAAACCAATCGAAAGAAACTATGAGAAGTCAATTGACGACTCAATTAAATACACAAAAGACTTGATAAATATTTTTCACACTGATCGCACCTCACACTCGAATATTTTTTTTCCTCAAGCAAGCATCAACCACAATATAGCACAAAGACTCTCTAACAACGAACGGTCTCTAAGTATCCTCATGTCCATTTGATTTCGCAAGTTAATTAGACATTTATATTTGGACAAATTATCCTCAGGTCCCTGATCTTTACCGAAATTTCTTATTGGGTCCCTCCTGTTACATAAATGATTAATCCGTCTGTGTTTTATTCAAAAATGTTTGTCTTGAGTCTCCAACGACCAAATCAATTTTTTTTTAAAATAATTTTTCATGTGAAATAACTATTTTATCTTTTACAAAACGATAAAAAAATGATGAAATTTGTCATTTTTTGAAGGGTAAAATAGTTATTTTACATGATAAAAAATTAAAAAAAGTCCGATTTGGTCGGTGGAGACCCGAGACAAACATTTTTAAATAAAACAGGGACTCAATACTCATTTATGACAAAGGAGAGACCCGATAGGAAAATAATATAAAGACTAGGGACCTGAGGATAATTTGCCCTTTATATTTATGTAGCCATTTGCACAAAATTCTCTTCGAGACACATTCTTGTTATAAATATACAAAGGTTTGTAACTACGATTAACTATTGACTCAAATCAAACACGCATTCTTGTGATGAAAGATCTAAACAATACTTCGACTAACTTGGACTTCTCATTAACTACTCGTATACTCTAGATACGTAAACCATTATTAAGAACAATTTACTTATTTCTTACAATGCAATGGCCGAAACAATATTTCTCAAAGGTTTCGCACTGATATGATAAGCACCTAAATCCAAATGGTCCCATTCACATTTAAATTAGTTCAAAATTATCCATTTCATGACTTAATTAATTAAACTCATTGGTGGCAAAGCCCATCAGACATAATGAGGTTTGGACATTCATTGTTCAACAGGGTGATGATAACTTTAAAGAAAATAGTACAATAGTATCAATATATATATGATTTGCTAAATTTGATAATCATGATCTATTGTCGTCAAGCCAATCTCACTCCTACGACCACTAATTAGAAAAGTAAGATTTTACGGGTTTGGTCGGACAAAAGATTGGACTCAAAGTTCGCTATGAGATCATTGTTAATCATGCATATTATATTTCATGTTCCCACATTAATTTACTGAAGCTATATCAAAGTCTTCCATGTTCTTTCCCACCCAAAAAAAAAATATGTGTTCCAAGGAGATCTATGCAACTAGTAATTTCTTACTCGTACTATTTTACAGTAGTTTATGTATTTGAATTCAATTTTGACTAGATCACTAAGACCTACTTTCGTACATGAAAGCTTTGAGATTGGAGATTGACCTCATAATTAATAAATAGTATAGTTCTTGTACTATTTGGTATAAATATTGGAGTATGTATAAAACAATGCATTATATGTCTCTCACGTACTATGACATATATCAATATCTTACGTACTACGACATATATCAATATTTTTATAACCATGATTATTATAAGACACTATGACCATTTGGGTCACCCTAAATGGTTTGATTCAAAAATGTGAAGCTTGATATCGCAATTCCAAAGACGAAGACGTGTGAAACTGGTATTCTCATGTTGAGGACACTTTGGGGAGTCAACCAGAATCGACAATCAGCATTGAAAATGTTGGATTTGATCAGACCAAAATGGATCATTTTAACAAAAAATAAATCGAACCGGTGAGAAGTGATCCAAATAAAAAAATTAGACAATGTCAGACTCAAATTAATTTTTTTAAACCACAAAAATTTAGCTGAGAACGGACTAAACCACATAGTATTAAAAGAAATACTATGAATCATGTAATTCATAGTCACTATACTATCCATCTATCAATTCAAGTGACAGAAAATTGTGGTGCAATCTTTGTGAACTACTTACACACGTGGAATTGGGACCACACCATTCTGAAAATTTTCCATCTTTGAATATCAAGGTACGAACCACAGTAAAATGTCATCTTCAACAAGAAAACAAAGGCACACCCAATTGATGAAAATGATCACCGCAAGGCTCTACTTGAAGATATTGTCTTCAACTCAGTAACAATATTTAGCCAGAAGCCATATAAGTACCAATAATTGATACAGATTCGTACATCAATGCATTGAGGGAGAGTTTGAATTATTTCTCACCTTCTTTGACATCAACTCCTCTATTGTCTCGCTGAGCCGGCCCTCCCTATCTCGCATGTCCAATTTCACGTGCTTGCATCATTACTTGTCGGCATGACAAAATACAATTATTGTTTTAAATATTCCGTGTTCACATCCTTGTGCATCGTGCATTGGTTAGGTGAAATACCAATGGCCTATGTTCTAGAAAAGAAACACGTAAGTTGATTGTAACACGTTTGGTCACAAGAGATTTCACTTTCCAAAGTGGAAGCACTGCTAGTGTAGCCTTGAAATGTTGACAACGATTGATTAACTTATATCTCTGATTTCTTAGTCATAGGATAATGGGTATTTCCACCCTTTCTATTCTAATTTTTTTTTTTGGTAACCCTTTCTATTCTATAGGTGGAATGGAATAGGCACATTTAGGCCTGTCCATTTTTCTGGTCTTGTTTGACTAAAAATATGACCAAATAGTCACGTTCAGACATGTTTGCTTGCTTTTGTAACGGTAGAGATTTTATTACGCATAAGCAAACATGTTTGACCAAATTAAATCATTTATATGACTTAGTAAAAAATGTCCACGAGTATTAATACAACCGTTACATTGAATTTCCTAAAACGTTATCTGGGACAGTTTGTAGAGAACAATCTAACATATTATATATATACCCGTACTTTTGGTAGTATAAAGTTTGATCCCGTAAAAAATGTGCATGAATTCGGCTGGACAAATTAAGATGTGGATAGATCATAGAGCTCTTATGAATAATATCTGTACTCTACCATTGCCATGTATCGGATCTTCTTCTTTTAAGAAGTTGGCTTCGAGTTTCTTGCTCCAATTGGGTCAAGAACAAGCAAGGCAACCCGAGGCCCAGTTGTGCTCTTCAGTCTTCACCAAGATCAGCTTTGTTTATTCATTCACCAAGCAAGTTGCTTTTGCTCCAAGTGTTTCAACTTTCAGTGCCCAACTTTTTCCTGATTAAGTAATTAGTCTGTCGATGCACGTGTCCATATGAAGCTCACTAATATCGTCAATTCGATAATTTTCTTAAGGAAAAGTACACATAGTTACTTTGAAGTTTCACTGATTATCACTTCGGTACCATGTAATTTTCGAACCGTAAAATATATCCAATTTATTTTAATTTTTTTCACGGGCCGGTCCCGATCTCTGGTCAACTTTTTTTGGGGTGAAATTACGTCGTTTTGCCTCCAACATAACAGTCCACGTGCTCATGACGTGTTAATAGGTAAAATATTTATTTTAGCAACAAATGATTTAATAATTTTTAAAAACCCTACATAATAATATCTATTTTAGTACAAAATATTAATTTTTTAAAATTAATAAAATATTTGATATTAAAATAGATATTTTAACCTACTAACACATCATCAGCATGTGCCACATCGGAGGCGGAAAGATGTCGTTTTGCAAAACAAGTCGGACCAGAGATTAAGACGGGCCCGTGACAAAAATTGGAATAAGTTAGTTTTTTTTACGGTTTTGTACTGAAGTGATAATCGGTGAAATCACAAGTATCTATGTGTACTTTTCTCATTTGCTTATTTTCTATTTCCTATTTCTGTTGAACCGGAAATAAACCGTTAAATTGAGCGGGAACTTCGCACCCCAAATATAGCAACAAAAGGGGAAGAACCTGTCCTAAGCCAAACCCATCTCTTCTGTCCTGTTTCCTTGTTTACAAACATAAAGAAACAGCCAACCAACATATTCAGGCCATCCTCTTTATACCAATTATCTTCGCTTTCGTTCGCGGTTTTTCCAGGTCATTGTCGGGCTCTATCAACCTCTGTTGCCTAAGGTACACATTCTCTTGGTACGTTCAGACACCGAATTGATGTTCTTTTCGGACTAGGCATCGTCCCATTTCGTGTTTTGGTTGTCCATTATTGGTAGATCAGCTTGTTCCCCTGCACTTTTTTCGTACTGCTGTTTCCGATTCACTTTCTTGTGACAATTTCCTTTTGTTCTTGCAGGCACTTCCCTTGTTTCGAAACACGAAAAAATGGTGAACGTTCGCGGTAGGACGCAAAGCTTCAACTCTCCAGAGGTCGGAGAGATTGACACAAGAGCTCCTTTTCAATCTGTCAAAGCTGCTGTTAGTTTGTTCGGCGAAGTGGCTGTCAGCCAGAGACCCTCAAGGAAGAAGTCAAGAATTTCCGCATGAGGTAAGGAGACTTCTATATTTATGTCGAATTTTTGGATGAGCATGATGGATATTTAACATACGACTTTTGATTTCGTTTGTGCTCGTAGAACATTTTGGATAAGGAGACTCAGTTTATTCTGGCACAAAGAGAGATAGACAAGCACAAGCAGGCGTTGGAGGCCGCCGAGACCGCGAAGAACAAAGCGGCTGTTCTCATGGAATAAATGTTAGGATCGCAACAATAAAAGCGTCACAAAAGACAGAAAAAGGAAAAATTTTATCGAATAATTACATGGGACATGTAACAACAAATTTGGATCTGTTGAGGAAAGATTAAGATTGTACAAGAATAAAAAAAAAGTTCCAACTCGAAAAAACGTTAATTACAAAAAGCTGTGAAATTTAACCCGGGGAACCTGTAAATATTTCTGCTACGAAAAAGGGCAGGCAATTTTTTTGAATTGGAAACGATGACTAAAATGTCTTACTCCTTTAATAAAAAACTTTCCATCGTCAAATTGGAGTATAAAGCAACTCTTAACTATTTGAGAACTAGCATTAAACTGTCTTAACTTTTGGCATGCCTAATTTTGTACTACATAGCTTTTATCATGAGTTAATTTTGATATCTATTTATGTAGTACGTTTTTTTTTGCTGCATTTCGATACAGTTGGTGTTAAAACTCTTGTGTTTTTTCTTACTGTTAATATTATTTATTTATAATATATATTTTCCTATAGAAATCAAAGGCCCGTGACTATCCATTTCTCAATTAAAGTCATTACAAAAGACTAATCTAAGACAAATATCACCTTATCTACGACGTCCTCATCGGCGACAGTGTATCCTAGTGAGGCTAGTTGGCTCACAATCAGTTTGGCTCTCTGCATGAACTGATCAACGGTGTCACTCTGTAAATTGTTATTGAAGAACAACTTGTATATTACACTTACGAGGACTGCAGAGTTATATACATCATGAAAGGATAAAACTACTACTAAAGTATATTACATAAAGTACAATCAAGCTGTAAAGGTAATAACGGTAATAAAACATAGTATGGGAGAGAGTAGTTATGAGGAATCCGGACAGCAAGTGATGGTGTTGGTTTTGGACAGCAGATGATGGGCATACAAGTTCTTTATAATAGCTTCAGGAATTGCAGCAAAATAAAGAAGTGCAGCCGAGTCTTGCAGACGACAGGTTGTCCGGGCATCAGCTTGGTCATCCTTCAACACTCCCCCTCAAGCTGATGCATATAAGTCACAAACACCAATCTTGGATAGCAGATACTCGAATTGCTTAACTCCAAGTGCTTTAGTAAAAACATCAGCAGGTTGTTCTAAACTTGGGGTATATGGAATTGTAATTAGTCCTTCTTGAACTTTATCCCTCACAAAATGACAATCTATTTCTATGTGCTTTGTCCTTTCGTGAAAGACCGGATTGTTAGCTATGTGAATAGGTGCCTTATTATCACAATGAAGGTGCATTGGCTGTTGGTTCGCAACCTTCAATTCAGACAGTAAACTCCGAACCCAGATCAGTTCACTTGCAGCAGTAGATATTGATCTATATTCAGCTTCTGCACTTGATTTTGCAACTGTGTTCTGCTTCTTTGATCTCCAAATAATTGGATTACCTCCAAGTAGAACACAATAGCCAGAGGTTGATCGTCTCGAATCAGTGCAGCCTCCCCAATCCGAGTCTGCAAAGCCAGAAATATTTAAATGATTACTCCTCTTCATCATGATTCCTTTTCCAGGACACGATTTTATATACTGCAGAATTCTCTCAAGAATGTTAACATGACAAATCTTAGGATCATGCATCACTTGGCTAACAATTCTAACAGCATAAGTGATATCTGGTCTAGTGATTGTGAGATAAATTAATTTTCCAACAAGTCTTTGAAATTTCAGAGTGTTAGGATAGGATTCTCCCTTTATGTTAGAGACTTGAAGGTTTTGCTCCATTGGAGTCTTATGAGGTTTAGCTCCAATCTTCTTAGTTTCTCTCAGCAATTCCAGAGCATATTTCCTCTGATTCATGAAGATTCCTTTAGCAGAATATGCGAATTCTACTCCTAGAAAGAATCTCAGTTTTCCTAGATCTTTGATATCGAATTTTGTGTGCAGAGCTTGTTTCAACCTGCATATAAGATCATCATTACTACCAGTAATTACAATATCATCGACATAGATCAAAACAATTGTCTTACCTTCATTTCGATCAGACACAAACATGGATGTATCCGAATAACACTTCTTAAAACCAAGTCTTAGAAGCTCACCACTGAGTTTATTATACCAGGCACGTGGAGATTGTTTCAACCCGTATATAGATTTTCTGAGCTTACATACTTTGTCAGATTCTTCTGTCATTAAACCAGGAGGGATGGCCAGGTATATTTCTTCTTCAAGATCTCCTTGTAAAAAGGCATTTTTAACATCCATGTGTTCCATAGACCATCCCAAGTTTGCAGCAATAGAAACCAGAATACGAATCGTATTCATTTTTGCAACAGGGGCAAAAGTTTCATTGTAGTCAATGCCAGGTGTTTGGGTGAAGCCACGAGCAACTAAACGAGCCTTAAGGCGTTCAATTGATCCATCACTTTTATATTTGATCCTATAGATCCACTTGCACCCAACAACACGCTTACCTTTTGGGAGATCAGTCAATTCCCAAGTTTTATTCTTTATCAAGGCATGCAGTTCCTCATTCATGGCATTTTTCCATTCCTCATGCTTACAGGCTTCATCAAAGCTATTTGGTTCAGAGATTTGATCTAATTTACTTAGGAACAACTTATGCCCTGAGCTGAATTTATCATAATTGACATATTTTTGGATTGGATAATAAGCATTGTAAGTCTTGAAGTCTTTGAGTAAGATATTAGGTTGCCTTACTCGAGAAGATCTTCTGACTTTAAGATTGTTGTCTGTTAATTCTTCTTCAATTAACATGTTAGAAGACGTACCTGATTCTATCCAGCTTCCTCTGTTGTCCATTTCTTCATGATCTACAGGTTCTGCAGAATTTCCTGACTCAGAGTTTTCCTTGTCTGCAAGATTTCCTGAGTCTGCAGAAGCCTCATGTTCACTTCGATTTGCTTGCTCCTGCGATGTATTGGCTTGCTCCTGCGATGTGATAGATGTGTTTCCAGGAGTAGATAGAAATCTGACAGGGTTGTGCAGAGACGTTACAGAATTTGAATCTTCAATCTCCCCCTGTCTACTGCACATAACATTGTCAGAATAATATGGTTGATGTTCTATAAAGTGTACATCACGAGAAATAAATTTCTTCTTCAGAGTGGGATTGTAACATTTGTAACCCTTCTGTGTCATCGAGTAGCCCAAAAAGATACATTTAGTTGACCTCTTATCAAGCTTATCACGTTTTTCAACTAGAATATGGACATAACAGCTGCATCCAAAAACTTTCAAGTAATTCAAATCAGGTTTAGTATTCATCAGGACTTCCATTGGAGACTTAAGTTTCAAAGGTTGACAAGGGATCCTGTTGATCAGATGGCAAGCAGTCAATATAGCATCACTCCAATAACCCTTTTTTACATTCATTTTAAACATCAAGGCTCTGGCAACATCAAGCAAATGTCTGTTCTTTCGTTCAGCAATCCCATTCTGTTGAGGGGAATAAACACAAGAGGTTTGGTGTCGAATTCCAGCATCTTTCAAATAATCAACAAACTCTTTTTTGTATTCAGTACCATTATCAGTTCTAAAGATTTTGATCCTAGTGTTGAACTGATTTTTAACCATGGAATCGAATTCTTTAAACACAGCAAACACATCACTCTTGTGCCGCAACAGATACAGCCATGTAACCCGACTAAAGTGATCAATAAAAGACACAAAGTAGTGATATCCATCATAAGAGCACATAGGAGCAGTCCAAACATCAGAATGAATAAGTTCAAAGGCAGAATCATAAACACTTTCAGACGATTTAAAAGGAACTCTAGCATTTTTTGCAAACTGACAGCTTTCACAATTAAAATCCAAATAGTTCTTAACAGGAAACAAACATTTTAGGATACTAGAACTAGGGTGTCCTAGTCTATAGTGCCACAACTCCATCGAGTCCTTAGTAGCAGAAAAAGCAGTTGGTGATTTGGAGATAATGTAGAGACCATTGTGAAGTTTTCCTTCACCAATCATCATCTGCGTGGTGCAATCCTGAAATTGCACAGAATCAGATGAGAAAATAACGCGGCAATTAAGTTGCTTTGTAATTTGACTAATAGATAGCAGATTACAAGAGAGATTAGGGACATGTAAGGCATGAATCTGAATGTCAGAGTTAAAAGGTTGAGTAGAGCCACTTCCCTTTACCACAATCTTAGTTCCATCAGCAATTGAAATAGATTGGCTTTCAACAGTTTTATAATTATCAAGCAATTGCAAATCATGAGTCATATGTTCATTTGCCCCTGAGTCTATTATCCAACTTGTCATATCATTAGGAACACGAACATGATATGCAGAGAGATTTAGTTGAACATTACCTGACTTACCTTCATCAGAATTTTTGACAGATTTGTTATCAGTGCAGACCTCGTTGGTCTTCATATGTTGCAGAAGTACTTTTGCCAGATCATTCATACTGAGATTGCTTGGTATTGAGGAAGGGGAAGAAGCGGTGGTTGCCAAAGCTTTTGGTTGCTCCCAATTCCTTTCTCTTGTTTGCTTAAGGTGAGGATGTAAAATCCAACACCTATCCTTGGTATGACCACTCTTACCACAGTGATCGCATATGAACGTGCTTCTACCGAATCTACCTCCTCCTCTGCCTCGATAAGCTCCTTCTCTCGAGTTTATAAATCTTTTGGCAGCATTGGCAGTCAACTCTAGATTAGAATTGAATGCACTTCCTTCACTGGAATCTTGCACAGATTTGTGAGCTGATCCCATCAGCTTCTTCCTCGTTTCTTCTTTCTGGACTCTTGCACAGATTGATCCAAGAGTTGGAAGATCTGCAGCTGTAAGCATTTGCTCAATCAAAGAATCATAATCAGATCCTAATCCCATTAATAATTTAAAGATCTTATCTTCTTCTTCACGTTTTTGAATAACGAGCAGATCAGAAGTAGCAGGTCTGAGCATGGCAAGCTCATCCCACATAGATTTCAATTTGCTGAGATATTCAACAAAAGGTCGGTCACCCTTTTGAAGATCAGCAGTATTCTTTTTCAACTCGAACACACGATATAGATTCTCTTGATGAGAATACAAACTTTGAATTGAATCCCACAATTCCTTTGCTGATTTAGCGAAGGTAAAGAGATCATGTAGATTTTGATCTACAGAGTTTAGCAGCCAAGACATAACGAGGTGATCATGCATACTCCATTCAAGAAAGGATGGATCATCCTTGGATGGAGCAGAGATTTCACCATTAACAAACCCAATTCGACCTCTTCCGCTGAGAGCAACTCGGACAGCATTTGCCCAAGACAAGTAATTTGTCCCATTGAAGGAAACAGTGGTTATCTTAATACCAGTATTGCTATCTATTTCAGCAATCCTTTTAAGGAAGCTTTGAATTTGGGTTGGTGTTTGGATAAGTGGTGTTGAGGTATTTTCCATGTCTTGGATATTTTCTTCAATCTCACTCATGGTGCTCTGATACCATGTAAATTGTTATTGAAGAACAACTTGTATATTACACTTACGAGGACTGCAGAGTTATATACATCATGAAAGGATAAAACTACTACTAAAGTATATTACATAAAGTACAATCAAGCTGTAAAGGTAATAACGGTAATAAAACATAGTATGGGAGAGAGTAGTTATGAGGAATCCGGACAGCAAGTGATGGTGTTGGTTTTGGACAGCAGATGATGGGCATACAAGTTCTTTATAATAGCTTCAGGAATTGCAGCAGAATAAAGAAGTGCAGCCGAGTCTTGCAGACGACAGGTTGTCCGGGCATCAGCTTGGTCATCCTTCAACACACTCCCTTTCTTAAGAGCTTCGAGCGTTGTCTTTAGTTGCTTGATCTGGTCTCAGGATCCCGATGCGTAGACACGCACTAGGCGTTGCCACGCCTCTTTGGTCATGGCGCAGGTAACAATCTGGGGAAGTACCGACTCCGTGACAGCAGCAAAGAATCCAACAAGGATCAGTTTGTCCTTCTGGAACTAGTCAAGGTAGTCGGGATTGGGTACTGGTGGCGCATCAGCAATCGCACTCACGCTAGTTAGCGATGGTGGGTCGCGACTGCCATCGACATGGTGGTATAGTCCCTGTCCGTATAGGGTTGCTTCCATCTGGGCTTTCCATGAAATATAATTGATGGAGGTCAGTTTCAGTATGAAGTGGCCGATTGTGGGTGGGGAAATAGTGTTGGTGATTGGTTGAGCCATATTGTTCTAACGACAGGGAAGAGGATCGGAAAAAAAAAAGGAATTTTTCTTTTTAGGGCTCTGATACCATGTGAGAAGGTATTGACTTGTATATTTCCACTGTTACATAAGTCTGATTTATACATTTGCATCGTGTCCTTGTTAAGGAAGATAATAACTACAAAATATTGACAGCTGTTATATGCAGATTTCTAGGGAATCGGTTGCTGTAATCTGGGGAGAAGATCACGGGAGTATCCAAATCAGTTGCAAGGTGTCCGGAGTAGAGTCCTCCTCATTACATGTAACTGAATCAAGCAAAAGTAAAGAATATGATGCGAATAGACCTAACATGATAACTTTCTTAAGTAAAGGGTTTCAAGTACTTTTCACCCTCCGAATAGTAACCGCCAGAGCATGGCATGCGATTCATTACAGATAGAAGAACCAACTTTCTAGAGATAAAAAGGGCTGCAGAATGAGGTGACCTATATATTTAACAAAGAGGGTATGTCACCGAGAAGTTTAGTCAAAAGAAAGTACAACAAAGATGGTATGTCACCGAGAAGTTTAGTCAAAAGGAAGTACAACAAAGATGGTATGTCACCGAGAAGTTTAGTCAAAAGTACTGCATCTTTGGATGTCTGCTTGGAACTTACCATCCCGCTAAAAGACTGCTGCTTCTTAGGATGTCATGAGGTGATTTACCATCCCCCCATATGCTTAGATTCACGTGTATCACCCCGTGGGATCCAAAGAAGTTAGCTGGAATTAGGAGGAAGCTCCCTGAAGGGCTGTCATTCCGGCTCTGAACATTCTTTGTAAAGGATTGCAATCTCAGATTGCATCCCTCTGTTCTTACACCAAGATCAAAATAGTTTCCTTCCATAGACGCAGATGGCCCCAAACGACTGACTTTGACAATGCTACCGATAGACCCTTCCGTCTCATTTCTCAAGATGAACAAAATTCCTTCTTTCTCTTCCTGAAGAATAAGCACCTTGTCAGACATGGTAAAGAAAACAGGGAATTCAGATTCAAAGTTGAAGCAGATGAATGGGCCCGTATGCTTTATCTTCGCGTGTTGGCATGTCTGCTTGACCGAACCAGAGAAATTGCAGCCTGATACGGGACATAAACAAGCTGCATAGGTGCAAGCCTGGGCATGGTCCTGTTTCTTACTGTAACTAACAATTTCTCCGCACCCAAACTTTGCACTTGGGCAAGGTACTTTGACAGATTCCAGAACCTTCTCAATGGCTCGGCAGCGGTTATAGCAGATCGGCAAAGCGCAACTGGGACATTTCTGAAGAAGCCTTTTGCAACAGGTTGAACAAGCTATGTGCCCATTCTCACACTAAAGTGGGCAGCAAAGAAAGAGCTATTAGATTCCATGTGATACAGATGTTTCAACTGCCAATACTAGAAACTAACCAACCCTGAACAGTACCAAAAATGTAAAATCGGAGAGCCACAGAATATGCCAGAAGTT
Source organism: Hypericum perforatum (assembly GCA_012979155.1). Lineage (NCBI taxonomy): Eukaryota > Viridiplantae > Streptophyta > Magnoliopsida > Malpighiales > Hypericaceae > Hypericum > Hypericum perforatum. Next base: position 4,288 of record SOPF01026584.1, on the reverse strand, counting down.
TACATACAATTAGTACCCATATAGAGGCGTCCGAAACTTTAATCAAAAGTTGAGGAAGTCAAATATTGACAACTGCAACGAATGACCGAAACCACAGAAATCAATCATGACCACGGAGAGAACATTTTTAAAAAACAATAATGAGCCTTGTGACCCGAATGCAGCGCAAAATCTACGACACAGTTCCTCTAAAACAATGCCTTGTACCAAAGGATCTCAATCCTTCTAGAATTGCGGTGATCATAGCATCATCGTCCACCTCATTAGAGAGACCAACATTCACTTACAAGCACATTCGAAAACAAAATCCTAACTCCCATCGAGACAGTTGCATCAAAAAAAAATTGGAAATAAAAGGCAAATAAAATGTAGAAGGAACCTGGTAGACGGGAATCGTCAACGAGTCGTAGCAGATGGAGCAATCCAGAACTTTCGGGTCGGTCAACGTAACCGACAACGATCCCACCCGGGTGGGCCCCACAGCGGACCCGCCGTCGAAGTCGGGATTCCAGCTAGGGCGGCAAGAGCGGTAGTAGGCGCGTAGAAGAAGCTCTAATTCTCTCTTGCATCCGCGGTCGCTCGGACCTTCTCCGTCGCCCACCGATAATTTCATTATTTAGGGGAGCTCAGTGGTTCGGAGATTGAATAAGAATTCCCAATTTGCAAATCAATAATTACTAATTAGGCTTTCCGGATTCATTTTGTTTTAGTGGGTAATTTTTCAGAGGGGTTTGTTTTAAAAATCTTTTCCCAAAATGGGGTCTTTAGGAAATCAATTTCCTGTCTAGAGTCGGCACGAAATCACATTTTTTTCTGCGATTTTGAAACACCCGAAATCGCATGATTTTGGGCATATTTTTATGCGACTTTGTGCACGGCTCGGAAACCGGCTCCAATACCGACTCCGCACAATACATTGCGATTTTGGACTTGGCTCGGAATTTTTTTTTGCCCAAAATCGCATGAAAGAATGCGAGATTGGTAAAAAAAAATTTTTTTGTCCAAAATTGCATGAAAAAATGCGATTTTGGGCAAAAAAAAATTTTTAATGCAAAAAAATTTTTTTTACCAATCTCGCATTCTTTCATGCGATTTTGGGCGAAATTTTTTTTTAAAAAAAATCTTCGGCATAACTTTTTTTTACGAGAAAGGCACAAAAAAATTGTGGGAAAATTTAATTAGATTATATCTTACCATATCTATTTTAACCAATTTTTTTTCCACCATGCTACAAAAATAACCTTGATTTTTATAATGAAAATAAGGGTAAAATTATAATTTTATGAATTTTCAACTAATTTGTCACTTTTTATTATAGATATGGTAAGATATAATCTAATTAAATTCTCCCACAATTTTTTTGTGCTTTTCTGGTAAAAAAAAGTTTTGCCAAAGAATTTTTTTTTAAATATTTTTTGCCCAAAATCGTATGAAAGAATGCGAGATTGGTAAAAAAAAAAATTTTGCTTGCATGGAAAAATGCGATTTTGGGCATTAAATTTTTTTTTTTGCCCAAAATCCCATGAAAGAATGCGAGATTGGTAAAAAAAAAAATTAAATGCCCAAAATCGCATTTTTTCATGCAATTTTGGGCAAAATTTTTTTTTTAACCAATCTCGCATTCTTTCATGCGATTTTGGGCAAAACAATTTAAAAAAAAATTCTGTGCCAAGTCCAAAATCGCAATGTATTGTGCGGAGTCGGTATTGGAGCCGGTTTCCGAGCCGTGCACAAAGTCGCATAAAAATATGCGATTTTGGTACGAAATCGCCCAAAATCATGCGATTTCGGGCATTTCAAAATCGCACAAAAAATGCGATTTCGTACCGACCCCAGACAGAGAATTGATTTCCCGAGGACTTCATTTTGGGGAAAGATTTTTAAAACAACCCCTCTCTGGAAAATTACCCTGTTTTAGTTCATATTCTAAATTCTAATCTATTAGATCTGGCGTAGGAATAGAATCCTGTACCTATACCCACTCACCTTACCCGTTGCCTCTGGACCAAATCATCTATCACACGTGTTGTTTTTTTGGAGTTCTATTAAAATGGGTTCTCTTTTTAAATATTTCGGATCAATTCAATTATCCATTGTGACTACTAAATTTTTTCCTCATGTTTCATCCCCAATACAAAAACAGAATTTTCTCTGTACTACATAGGCAAATATGAAATATTCTTTCCTATTTGGAGAATAAACATTTTCATTTTTTTACTTTGTGTGTTTCTTTGAACTTTGTTCTTCTAAAAAACAATTTCTATTTAAAATAGGAGGAGTTTGTTTGGTCAAGAGGGGGATTAAAGGCTCCCCTAGCTGAATTTCAATTAATCATGGCCGAGTGTAGAACGGCATGATTTTATGGTTTTTGCCAACCCCCCAGATAGCTGTCGAACCCTCCTTAATGAGGATCTTGCTGCAGCAAGTGTAACTCGTTGTAATATCTCACTTTCTGTTTGAATGAAAGGGTACATGCACCCACCTTTACCACCAAAAAAAAAAATTAATCAGAAACGGTGGTTACAATAGAACGAGAGAAAGCAACGTCGCTGATGTCTCTAGTTCTCAAAAACGACCCAAAAGTTGACCCGGGAATACAGTCTCCAATTCAATCGGTCGGACATGTCATACAACTAGTCCAACCAGACATTATTTTCCTTAATATTTTAGTGTAATTTTCTGAAATATATAAAAATATATAGATAAAAAGTTATGTAGAGTAAAAAATATATATTGGATTAAATTTCTGGTCAAACCGTCCATTTTTTTTATACATCTAGTTCGACCAAAAATTAACCGATCGAACCATAGTCCGTTTATTAAGATAAAAACGACCCAGAATTGTGTCCAAAATATGGTTCGACTGGTCAGACTGCATTTTTTAAAACTATGTTAATTAAAAGACGGACAAGGCCCACAGGTGGGTTGTCCAGAACATGATCTACATGAGAATTGAAACCAAGATTCGCTAACCAATCGACACATGAGTTTGCCTCTCTGTAAACATGCTAAACCTTAACTTTTTAGGCACAAGAAAGAATTTCTCTTATATCCAAGATTATCATGGATGAGGTGGAGCTTAGGTGGGTTGTGGCAGTGAGTGTAGTTGCTACAAAGCTATAATCTATTTCCAGGATGAGTTGTTTCAGCCCTAACTCCCACGCCATATTGAAGCCTTTTAGGTCCCCTCAAAGTTCTGCTACATTATTAGAGCAAGATCCCAAATTGGAAGTGACACCTCTTAACCAGCTTCCATCGCGGTTACGGATCACATCGCCAGCAATTGCACATGCTGTTGACTCCCTCCTAGCTCAGTCCGTATTAAGTTTTGCCCACATGATTAGTGTATGATTGCCATTCTTTCCATAGTTTGCCATGCTCTCCTTTAATCTGTTACAAAGAAAGACAGCAAGGTTAGACAGTAATGCACCCAAACTCGCTTACAAACACGTACAGGAGAATATGATCGCACAAGTAATATAGTGATATATAGGATCATCTCCACATGGACTATTGAATTTGCTTTGCTAAGTACCAGACTATGGATCCTTGAATCTCTTAAGTTAAGCAAATTGATTAATTTGATTAGATGATAATTCTAAGCTACTAAGTTCAATATCATTAATTAGCATACGGTTATTAATCCCAGATCAAATCAATGATATCAATTCACAACAATCGAAGTAGATTTATGAACCGAATCAAGGTTGTCACTCTTGATTCATGAACTCACAAATTCATCCAAAGATCAAACTCATGATTAACAACAAGATGAAAGTAAAAACATAAAATCAACTTAACTAGCAAAAGAGGAATAGAGTATTGATTAGAAAAATACCTTGACTAGTTCAAACAAAAACCATAAAATAGATCTAAGAAAAATGGAGAGATTAAGCTTCCTTGATGATCTTCTTCTTTCAAGCCCCTCCTTTTTTCTTTGTTCTCTCCCAGTTCTCTAAGATTAACTACCAACCAAGAAGGTGGCCAACCAAAGTAAAAAAATGCAAAAGTATGTCTAAAAGTCTCAATAATACAAAAGTCCCTTTTTATAAAAATCCCATTGTCCCCTTAATAGTAGAAAACAACTCAACCATCTTCCTTTCTCATTCAAAATGACAGAAATGAAATTGGGTCGGAAGCCCATTTTACCAGAGTAACGGTCACAACTCTTCCATCACCCGCTACTAATAGAGCTTCTCTAATTGACTAGCGATCGCTGTAACAATAGCGACTACTATTTATCACGTCTCTTCATGCTTATAACTACTCAAAAATTATTTTATTTTAT
>SOPF01026583.1:0-88256 GCA_012979155.1 Hypericum perforatum | reverse complement strand
AGGGAAGCCACGAAGGCAAGAAGTGCAAATCTGGCACAGTTGGCGCGTGCCATAGGTGCGATTGGCACGCCAAGACAGACCTCTTCCTACTCAAAAGATGATAACTTTTGCATACGACGTTCAAATGCGATGAGGTTGGTGGCGTTGGAAAGAAGACATCTGGGGCTACAACTTTGTCCCTAATAGCCATCTTCAAATTCGGAGTCTAAGAGGTCCAAAACGCAAGAATGGCGCATGCTAATGGTTTCTGGCGCACGCCAATGAAGCGAAACCAAAGACATGGCGTACGCCAGGTGCAATTGGCGTACGCCAACCCCTGACAGAGACTGATTTAGGCCAACCCACTTGCTCATTTCATTGGCAAACATTGGAGGGGGCCATGACATTCAAGTTTTGGCATTAGAAGATGATAAAAGACATGTATGGGGAACATTTGAGGGTAGTTGCTAGGATATTTGGAGTTTTAAACATTAAACTTACCTTTGCTTTTGACTTTTGACTTTGGTAATGTAATAAGTGTGTAATAAGCAAAGGAGACTTAGGCAGAGAGACTTGGAGAGAGGGGAAAGGCCACGAAATTGGAAGATAGTCTCTGCCAAGAGGGAGGAACATGATGGAGGAGGAAGAAAAGCTTCAAGAACATCATTAAGCTTCCTTCTCCTTAACTCTTTCCTTTGTATTTAAGCTTATGTTCATATTGTATATAACTATGTTGTTGATTATAAGCATGTGTAACTAGCTTGTTTGTGAGTTTGGTGCCTTGAAACCAAACATGTAACGACTGGTTTAGGGGATAAAAATGCTAAGGAATATGTTCTAGTTAATGAGCTTAATGTTTAATCATGGAATCACTTAGATTATGATCACTATTAGTTCTAGCCTTTGACAATGGTTTAGGATTAATTGGCTGTGATAAAATCTTTGTGAAACACCTAGGTTAAAGCTTAATATGGATTGGCCACTTAGATGATGAACTCAGTTAATTCTTGAGACTGAGAGGAGATAGGATTAATGGACGATTTAACTAGATGATTAGTTACCTTGTGAGAGAGAGATCTTCCTTGGTAATTGATTGTCCACTGAGTGAAATGCATAGTTGGTGCTTGGCTGAGTTTAGTTGGCTTTTGGGGTCGAGAGAACATCTTGCCATTCTAAGCTTAGTTAAGTATCGATTTAGACCAATCTAGCGCGAAAGTGTAGATTGGTCGCCTTCGAAACACTCGGACCATATCACATACGTAATAAACCCCCTGAATCAAATGGTTACATTGGTTTTAAGTGTACCTTACTCACTTTTGTGTTTTAAGTTGCTAAATCTCAGTTTCGTTAGTTAAACCAGTAGACAGTTTTGCTTCTGCCCGAGACCTGGCGTGCGCCAAGTCCTATTGGCGTACGCCAACCTAGATAAAACAAGAGACCTGGCGTACGCCAGCCACAGACCCAGACCACATAATCTCCATCATGGAAGTGATCAATCATTCGTAGCTTTAGATTTAGGTAGATCTTTCTTATTAATTTCGTCCTAGACTAGCTAGCTAACCAAAAAGATAGTCTGAACTAGTTCCTCGTGGTTCGACACTCTACTTCACTATTATTGCAATGGGTGTTTGTTTGTTGGTACAAGAACCACCCTCGTTACCATGGCTTATCAGAAGAGTCTTTACTCAAAACTTTCTATTTTAGCCTTGTACCAACAACTATGGAAACTTTGGATTCTGCTTCCAATGGAAATTTCCTAAGAAAGGAAAGGGGTGAAGCCTACCATATTTTGGAAGAGTTGCCAGCAACAAACAGGATAATCACCAATGAGAGAAAAAAAAACAACTCATCAGAGAGTTAAGGGAGGTAACTGAGCGAAGCGAGAAAAGAGGAATGATTGAACTTGATACTTCCTCATCTTTTCAAGCACAATTGGATTTAATGGCAAAGCAATTGTGTGATTTGACCCTAAACAAAGTTGATGCTATTGTTGTACAACAAAATTGTGAAGCCTGTGGCAATATTGGCCACGAGATTAGTCAATGTGCCATGATGAACCAACCTATAGAGCAGGTCAATTTTGTTAGTGGTTAAGGACAAGGAGGAAACCAAATAGGAAACAACCCATATTCTTCGACATACAATCCTGAATGGAGAAATCACCCTAACTTCTCATGGAAAGAAAGAAACAATGATGATAGTATGGCAATCGTTCCTGATTAAGGATTGCCTTTAGGTGTCCCATAATAAGGACCACCACCTGGTATTCAACCACGTGGATTTTTTGGAGAAAGAATAGGAGCCCTTGAGGAGAGATTTGACAAGGTGGAGAAGTTCATCCAATAAACTGGAGAATCATCCAATAACCAAAGCCAAATATTGAAAGCGTTAGTGGCCCAAGAAGCAAGGCAAAACAATTTGGAACAATTTCTAAAAAGGTAAGTGAAAGTGACTGCCATGTGCAACATGGAAGTACAACTTGGGGAAATTGCAAAGACAAATGCCCAAAGAGCATCTAGCTCTCTCCCAAGTTCTACCAAAGCAAATCTTCGAGGCCACGTTAATGCAATCTCTTTGAGAAGTGGCAAGGAATTAGCATCTCAAGCAGTCAATGAGAAAGCTAAGAATAGTGAAGTAGTTAACCCTAACCAAGATAAGGGTGAAGAAGTTGCAGAGGAAGAAGAAGTGTATGTACCACCACCACCAATGATCCACATTCTACCATATCCTCAGAGGGTAAAGAGAAAGTTGGAGATGGATGAGAAATTTCTCCATTTCATGGAGAAAATGAAGAACATTCAAATAAGTGTCTCTTTCCTGGAGATGCTATATCAAATTCCATAGTATGCCAAGTTTCTAAAGGAACTCATCACGAAGAAGAGGAAGTGGGAAGATGGAGAGACATTCAACCTTATGGCAGATTTTAGCTCTCTAATTTTACAGAATCTTCCGATGAAGCTACAAGATCCGGAGAGTTTTACAATTCCCTGTTTCATTGGGGAAACTGAGTTTCCAAAATTTCTATGTGATTTAGGTGCACGTATCAACTTTATGCCTTCCTCTATATTTTAAAAACTAGGTTTATGTGAAGTTAAGCCAACTTTAATGCTTCTCCAGTTGGCAGACCAAACTATTAAGAAGCCATTCAGTGTGGTTGAGGATGTCCTGGTAAAGATTGATAAGTTCATCTTCCCAGTTGACTTTGTGGTTCTGGATTTTACTGAGGACAAGAACTGTCTACTGATTTTCGATAGACCCTTCCTCAACATAGCACATGCAATGGTAGATATGCATAATGGTACATTGGTACTCCAAATTGGAGACGAGAAGGTTGAGTTTAACATGACAAGTGTGATGTGCCATCTTCTTGATGAAGGAATGTACATGAAAATTGATGTTATGGATGAGTGTGTCCTTGAGTTCTACAAGAAAAATATCTCTAGAATTAAGGATAAAGAACAAGAGAAAGAAGAGGAGAATATTGTGGAAGAAGTAAAGGAGGAAGTTGACAAGAAAGGTCTACTTGAGGAGCTCAAGCTTTATTGAAATATCAGACTCCACTATCAATTATGAAGGCTCCATCCTTAGAATTAAAAGAGCTATCCTTGCATCTGAGATATGCATTCTTGATTGATGGAGGGAGATTACCAATTATTATATCAAACAAGCTAACTATGGAGGAAGAAGAGAAAGTGGTAACAATTGTGAACAGGTGGATTAAAGCAATTGTTTGGCAAATCTCTGATATCAAGAGGATAAGCCCAAAAATTGTGATGCACCATATTCACATGGAGGATGGAGCGAGGCTGAGAGTAGACTGACAAAAGGAGACTTAATCCTAACATGAAGGAGATTGTTAAGAAGGAAGTGATAAACCTCCTTGAGGCTAGAATTATTTATCCGATTTCAGATAGATAGTGGGTTAGTCCGATCTATTGTGTTCTCAAGAAAGAGGTAACGAGGAATTATTTATCCGATATTGGATACTAAGGAAGGGGAGCTCATTCCAACAAGAACTATGACCAAATGGAGAGTGTGCGTCTATTTGCGTAAATTCAATGATGCCACAAAAAAAATCATTTTCCACTTCCATTCATTGATCAAATGTTGGAAAGGATAGTAGGGTATTCTTATTATTACTTTTTGGACAGGTACTCAGGGTACAACCAAATTGGAATATACCCCAGAGATCAAGAGAAGACATCTTTCACCTATCCCTTTGGTATTTTTGCATATCATCAAATGCCTTTTGGATTAAGTTGTACGCTAGCAATATTCCAACATTGCATGGAGTCTATCTTCTGGGAGATGAATGAGAAGATTATAGAAATCTTCATGGATGAGTTTTCTATATTCAAAGACTCATTTGATCATTATCTGGACAACCTTGACAAAGTTTTGGAGAGGTGTGAGAAAAAGAATCTTGTGCTCAATTGGGAAAAGTGCCATTTTATGGTAAACGAAGGGATAGTACTTAGGCACAAGATTTTTATAGCTAGAATAGAATTTGACAAGGTAAAGATAGGGGCAATAGAGAAGATGAATGCACCAACCTTCGTTAAAGGGGTAAGAGCCTTTCTGGGTCATGCAGGGTTTTATAGAAAGTTCATTCAGAACTTTTCTCTAATCGCAAAGCCCTTAACAAACTTATTGGTGAAGGACGTGTCCTTTAACTTTGATGAGTAATGCACGAAGGCATTTGATGCTCTCAAGAGGGCGCTTGTCACAGCTCTAGTTATTTCATCACCGAACTAAAAGCTTCCATTCGAATTGATGTGTGACGCAAGTGATTTTGCTTTGGGTTATGTGTTGGGATAGAAGAAAGAGGGAAAGCTCTACAATATCTACTATGAAAGTAGAGTATTGTTAGAAGCTCAACTCAATTATACAACCACATAAAAGAAGATGCTTGCGGTTGTTTATGCGTGTGACAAATTCAAGCCGTACTTTCTTGGTTTGGAAGTGATAATCGATACTGACCATGCAGCTTTGAGGTATTTATTCTCAAAGAAAGATGCCAAGCCTCGCTTGATGCTCTAGATTTTATTACTCCAAGAATTTGACTTGTCCATCAAGGATAAGAAAGGAGCAGAAAGTGTTGTCGCAGATCATCTATCTAGGTTAGAGAAAAGCGATGGGATAGAGAAGGACGGAAGGATCTAAAAAGAGTTTCCGGATGAAACCCTTATGACAATTAGTAGTGTAGAAGCCCCTTGCTATGCAGATTTTGCCAACTTTTTAGTTGGAGGAATCATTCCTACATACTTAAGTTATCCCTAAAGGAAGAAGTTTCTAAGGGATGTTCATATGTATGTATGGGATGATCCTTACCTCTTTAAAAGGTATAGTGATAGGATGCTTCGATGGTGCATTGCCAGTTGGGAAGTAGCAAATATTTCGGAGCAATGCCATAACACTCCATACTCAAGTCATAATAGAGCAACTAGAATCGCATCGTGCGTCTTTGAATCCAGATTTTACTAGCCTTTTATATTCAAGGATGCACGTACTTATATTGAGTAAAAAACAAAAAACATCTCAAAGAGGAATGAGATTCCTTTATCTAGAATTTTAGAGATTGAGCTCTTTGATGTTTGGGCATTAGACTTCATGGGACCTTTCAACACATCTTATGGCAACAAGTATATATTGGTAGGAGTAGACTACATTTTAAAGTGGGTATAAGCTTTGGCATCATCTATAAATGATGCTAGAGTAGTTATCTGATTTCTTAAGAAGCTCTTCTCGAGATTTAGAGTGCCATGAGTAATAATCAGTGATGGTGGGTCATACTTCTGCAATAGGCAATTCGAGGTCCTTTTAAAGAGATATGGGGTAACGCATAAGGTGACAACACCTTATCATCCCCAAACTAGCAGATAAGTTGAGCTTTCAAATCAAGAGCTTAAGAAAATCTTGGAAAAGACGGTCGGTATAGCAAGGAAGGATTGGTCAAACAAGCTTGATGATGCCTTATGGGCTTATCGAATAGCATTCAGAACACTGATATGAATGTTTCCTTATAGGCTTATTTATGGCAAAGCATGCCATCTTCTAGTGGAGCTTGAGCATCGTGCATTTTGTGCTATTAAGACCCTTAATTATGACTACAAAAAGGCTAAAGAGCGTAGAATTCTGCAACTTAAGAAGTTGGATAAAATGTAGGACTTGGCATTCGAGAGTTCAAGACTCTATAAGGAAAGGACCAAAAGAAAAGATGATGCCCACATCATCAAGAAAGATTTCAAGGAGGGGTAGCATATTCTTCTCTACAATTTACGACTAAGACTTTTCCCAGAGAAGCTCAAATCCAAGTAGAGCGGCCCATACCAGATTCTCAAAGTGTTCCCTTTTGGGGCACTTGATTTGCAAGATAGCAAGGGGGTAGTCTTTAGAGTCAGTGACCAACGATGCAAAATCTACATTGGAGGGGGCAATATTAATCAAGATGCGGAGGTACAATCGGTTAATATGCCATCTAGTGTATGAACAATTGGAAAAAGTCAATCTAATGCCTTTTTTACCTGCGAAAATAAAGAACAGGATATTTTGTGTTAAGTATATTTGTTTAGTGAGTTTCTTAGTTTCCAAAAAAATCTTGATAGATGTTTGCCTCATCATTCTTCATTGGGCACAAAAGACACTGAGACTTGAGCGATGTGAAGAGAACTTCATGAAACACTCAAGAGGGACATCAAAGAGTGCCTATAAGAGAAGGATGAAGTAATTTGAATATTGTGCTAAGAGTGGGAAGTTGAAACACGATGACGATTGTAGCATGAATAGCACTAACTCGCAAAATGAACGTACTGTGCTACTACGTCGCAACCCTATTAGGCTTAAAGATGAAAAGGTTGCATGGAGAGGTAGTTTGTCATGGTACACCATTTGTGAGTTGTGTGAATTATGAATGTCAAAATTGCACCTATGACCCATAAGAATGGGGCATCTGGTTTTCAAGCTTTCCAGGAATGCAGCGTGCATAAAAGCAAAAAAAAATTAGATTAACATGTCATTTTTGTTATGTGTGATCTTTTAGTTTGTGTGTTTGAATCACAAGTGTGAAGTTTTTGCAAATTGTACAAAGTTGGCGAATACCAATGGACCTGGCGTATGCCAAGTTTAGTCAATCGAATAGGTTTGGCGCACGCTAATATGACTGGCATATGCCTGATATGAAAAAAATGGAGGAGTAGGCACAAGCCAATAGACCTAGCACACGCTAGGTTCAGGCAAAACAGAATATAAGACCCTCGGGTGTGAACCAATCTTCATAAAAACACAATACCCTTTTCTCTTCTCAACCCAAAAACAAAAATCTTCACAAGCCCAACGTCACCCAACCTTCCACCCACGTTACCCAATACTCAGAATGTGATTCACAATGTCGGGAGCTACAGGATCTAGCCATATTCGTTGCCAGGACATAAGGAAGTGTGCACAGACTCTCACACCCTCACCATCAGATTCCTCCTCTTTAGATTCATCTTCAGCAGATTTGTGCAATATTCAAGGCCACTACGGTGCTCTCTTAATAATCTTTCAAAATTAGGAGGGAGAGAGGTACTAAAATCTCTCAGATTTTTCTACTTTGAGTCACTTTAGGATAGATTGGGAAGAGATGCATATGTTAGGAGTTAATGTAGATTTGTAAGCTGCTTTAAAGAAGTGGGGTTGGGAATATTTTGCTGATAGGAGTATTAATGCTAAACAAAAGCTCTCTCTTGAGTTCTATTGTACATTGCACATTGCGTAAAATAGGTGATCATTCACTGTACGTTTATCTGGGAGAGAGTTTAGTATGACCCAAGGATGAATTTAATGAAGTCCTCGAGCTTAAGTCTGGAGGGGGTGCATTATATTTCACTCCTACTGATGATGCCCATGCTGAGTGGTGTGAGATTACTAGGTTTGATAGATATGAATCGGGAAGCAACATAGTTCCTTTATCAAGGAGCCATATCTAGGTATCTTTCACCGATTCATGACTTTGACATACAGTGGTCATTGGGAGGAGTCGAAGGTGTTTAGATCACAGTTGTATGTTATTTACTATTTGCACCATGATATTCCTTTTAGTACTTTTACTTTAGTCTTGGACTATTTTGCACATTCTATTACTGATAGACCTAGGCAAGTGTACTTGGGCCATATTATTGCTCGCATTGCACGTTACCATTTAAATGAGCAATTTACAAATTCAGCTCCGATGATTAGAGAGCCAATATGGCTCAACATTCAAAAGCTCCATTACAGCAAGCTGATCAAGAGGACAACAAGAAATGGAGAGGAGATAGTTGAGTATAAGTCGTGGGGGGAAAGAAAGGCCATCCTAGATAGACTGATTTTGATGGCAATAAGACAGGAGGGTTCTAGTCAGGATCTAGATGAGGCAAGACCTAGCTAGCAGGCTTCGTGCCCACAGGTTGATCTTCATGGCTAGATTGTTATGATGCAGGTGCAGCTTTAGGATTTTGGAAATTAGCTACATGGATTTTGCGTGCAACTATAGGATTATGTTATGACCATAGCAGCCAGCTAGGAGCAACAGCATGACTATATTGCTCGTGTGGATACATATTAAAGAGCACAGATAGAGGAGTAGCAGGTGTTCTACACAGAGTAGAGAGCTCACATGGAGGCACAATTGTTCTTATTTGTCTTATTATTTATGTTTGTTCTTTTATTTATGGTCGTGATTTTGTTTGCTTTCGTTTATATGTCATGTTTGTTTGCTTTTCTTTGTTTTTGTTTGCTTGCATGATTGTGTGTTTGCTTTTGTGTTTGTTTATTTGTGTTGTTTGCATGTGATTAGGTGTTTATTAGTATCTTAGACACCTTGAGGACAACGTGTCGTTCAAGTGTGGGGGAGGATTCCTTCTAGGAATCTTCCTTTTAGGTTGTTGAGTCTTGTTTAGGATGTTTAAACTTGTTTAGTATGTTAGGTTGTCTTGTCTAGGTTTAGACTGTGGCATAAATTTTTCAAAATTTGACCCCCCTAAAAAATTTTCAACTTGTGTTAGAATTTTATCAAACTCTTAGTTAGGGATTTAATTTGAGCGCAAAGCCTAGGAACTAGTAGTAACCTCGCACTCTGTTGTTTAAGTTAGTGGTCTCACTATGTAGACTACACTAGAGGAGTGATGAGTGAACCTTGTGAGGACTTGAGCCGAAGGAAGAGACATCCATCTCTATATTTTTCATAAGGTGTATACTAAAGTCAGTTGATCGAGGTATCCTACTAGTACTTATTGTAGTCTAGGTTGTGTGGGAGTTAGTGAAATGATGGGGCCATTCTTTGACATTCGAGCCTAGAGACAAAATCCCTTACATATCCATTGTTTTAACCCATTGAGCTTAGCCTTTTCTTGATCTTAGATAAGGAAGCCAACCACAAACCTTATATCAGCCATCTTCCCTACCTTTGGTCATCCGTGACGAATTGTTTTTTAAACGTTCTACCTTAACTCTACCGAACATCGGATGATCAGTCATTCGTTTGGTCTGTATGGTATATGCTAGACAATGTTGATGTGTGCCAACCTTCAACCAACCAATGCTCTGGTGCACTCCAACTACACCTGGCACGAGCCAAAAGCTCTCGGACGAATAGACCTGGCGTGCGCCAAGTTATCAGCAGAGTTGTAGCGAATTGTAGCAATGAGTAAGTAAGGGATTGTCGTCTCACAAGGACTGAGTTTATAGGCCTACTTTTTGGTTTACTTACTAGTCTAGAATCAGATTATGAAGGTCTGAGTGTTTCTAAGGTAACCATCGTACACTTTCATACTAGGTTGATCTAAGTTGATCCTTAATTAAGCTTATTATGGCAAGATGTGCTTTCGCCCCCAAAAGCCAGATAAATTCAGCTAAACACCAACTATGCATATCACTCAAAGGATAATAGGTAGGTCACCAAGGAAGATTTTTGTCCTAGCAAGAATACAAATCATCAAACTAACCTTTCCATCGATTCTATCTCCTTTTGGTCTCTAGTTTTGACTAAGCATAAAGGCTTGGTGATCAAGCAAGTCTAAGCATGGTATGAAGCATGATAGTAAGAACACATTCCTAACCATTTTCAACCCTCAAAACCATGGCTACATGCAAGGTCTAAAGGCAAAAAACTCTCAGAAACAACTACCCACACATTATTATATAAACAATATACATATTTATTAACATAAAGAAAGAGTAAAGGTAAGAAAGCATGGCTTGTTTTCTAATCATAACAAACATTAAATGACTGGATGTTTTATCCCCAATTTATCCAACCATCGATTCAGCCACTTGCAAATTCTGTTAGTCTTATTTCTTCCTATCGTATGCTAGGTGCTATTGGCGTGCACTAGCCTTCGTGTTTTCTTCTTCTCCGTATGTGCCTGGTCGTCTATGTGCATATTTGTTCGAGTGATGATTCCTTGGCATGCGCTATATCCCTTGGTATGCGCCAGCTACCCATGCTTTGCACTCCTTGGCTTCGCGACTTCACTCTTGTCATTGCCTTTGCGTGTCCGTTCGATCTTCCTCCACTTCTCTTTAAATATGCTTCTAAAAACAAGCAAACTCAATGAAAAAGATAAACTCTACAAAAACACACAATAAACGAAAACTAACATTACGATAACTAAAATACAAATAAATTAACCTAAAATACTAAGAACAACCTACTAAAAGGATATGAATAATGAGTGTTTTTCACACTCATCACACCCCCACACTTGAATTATTGCTTGTCCCCAAGCAAAACTCAAAATGTGGAAACAATATAGACAAAAATCACAAAAGAACAAACATATAACAAGGTAAAGACATGGCATAAATGGCTCAACACTTAACTTCCCTAAAAAACATCAGCTTACATTAAAATACCATCATAAACTAAGTTAGTTCATCAATTCAAAATGCAAAGCACAACGAACTAGTAGACACCTCAACACTCAATTGTTTAAGCAAGTGTTAACTCTATGTAAAAGACACTAGAAGGTTGACCTCACGAGGATAGAAAAGTGGTTCACTCATATAATATGTAAGGTCAACTTCTTATCACTCGTATACATGCCAATATATCTCAAAGCATCCTATGTCCTACTCAATGTTATTTAAAAGTTACAATGGTTGCTAATGATTATGGGGTCTTTTCATCGGGTTGTAATGGGGCTTAAGGTCAAGGTGAGGTAAAATATTTGGATGGTAGCTAAACTACCCAATCTGAGGACATGTCACAAATACAATTAATCACTCGTCTAATCTAAACATCCTCACAAAAGATAGATTAAGCACACTCCCCAAATAAACCAATGAACGAAGACCGAGAAGCACGAGTTTTGCTAGAAACATGCTTTATTCAACTTTACAATCTTTTTTACTTCTTTTTCTCTTTTTTTTAAATAACACTTATTCACAAACTTCAACAAACTATGAAAACTTAGCATGTTCTAGGCAAAAACATGGCTTCCAAAATGGCCACTCGACTATCCACAAGCCAACAATCATAACCCGAATTAAAATTACCAACTAAACCCAATACAAATCATTTCCCATATGTATGAACCTAAGCATTCTCGGATTGGGTGACCAAAGGTAGGGAAGATGGATGATATAAGGTTCGTAGTTGGCTTCCACATCTAAGATCAAGAAAAAGCTAGGCTCAATAGGTTAAAACAATGCATATGTAAGGGATTTTGTCTTTAAGGCTCTAGGCTCGAATGTCAAAGAATGCCCCAATCTTTTCACTAACTTCCACACAACTTAGACTATGATAAGTACTAGTAGGATACCTCGATCAACTAACTCTAGTATGCATCCTATGAAAAATATAGAGATTGGTGTCTCTTCTATCGGCTCAAATACTCACAAGGTGCACTCAATAACCCTCTAGTCTAGTCTACATAATGAGACCACTAGTCTAAATAATAGAGTGCGAGGTTTCTAACAATTCTTAGGCTTTGCGGTTGAATTAAATCCCTAACTAAGAGAGTGATAAAATTCTAACATAAGTTGAAAATTCTAACATAAGTTGAAATATTCATGCCAAAGTCTAAACTTACACAAAACATCCTAGACGGAACCCTCCCCTACACTTGAATGACACATTGTCCTCAAGGTGTCTAAGATACTAATAAACACCTAATCACCTGCAAACAACACAAATAAACAAATACAAAAGCAAACACACAATTATGGAAGCAATCAAAAACAAAGACAAGGAAACAAACATGGCATATAAATGAAAGCAAACAAAATCACGACCATAAATAAAAGAACAAACACAAACGAGAAGACAAATAAGAACATAAGAAAATAAAATAAAAACTAAAAGAAGAGAAATAGGAGCTCCCTATCATTGATCTGACGGAGGAGGTAGGTTGAAGCCATCGCCAAAGTTCTCGGCCCATTTATGCATCTACTCTGTCTGTGCTTGCTGCTGCTCCATATACACATATTGTGCCTACATATGAGCTCTTTACTCTATATAGAATGCCTGCTGCTCCTCTATCTGTGCTTTCTGCCATGCATCTATGCGAGCAATATAATCATGCTATCGCTCCTGGCTGGCCACGGTGGTCATAGCATAGTCTTGTAGCTGCACGCCAAATTCATGTAACTACTCTCCAAAATCTTGTAGCTGCACTTGCATCACAGCAAACTAGTCATGAAGATCTACCTGTGGGTGCAGAGTCTGGTGGCTAGGTTTAGCCTCATCTGGATCCTGACTAGGGCCCTCTTGTCTCAGTGACATTGGCATCAGTCTATCCAGGATAGCCTTTCCTTCCCCCCACAACTTATACTCAACTATCTCCTCTCTATTTCTCATTATCCTCTTGATCAGCTTGCTGTAATAGAGCTTCTGAATGTTGAGCCATATTGGCTCTCTAATCATCGGAGCTAAATCTGAAAATTGCTCATTTAAATGGTGAGATGCAATGCGAGCAATAATATGTCCCAAGTATAGTTGCCTAGGTCCATCAGTAATAGCACATGCAAAATAGTCCAAGACCAAAGCAAAAGTACTAAAAGGAATATCATGGTGCAAACAGTAAATAGCATACAACTGTGATCTAAACACCTTTGACTCCTCCCAATGACCACTGTATATCAAAGTCATGAATTGGTGAAAGATACCTAGATATGGCTCCTGAGCATTAGGTGCCTTCCCCGATTTATATCTATCAAACCCAGTAATCTCATGCCACTCAGCATGGGCATCATCAGCAGGAGTGAAATTTAATGCACCCCCTCCAAACTTAAGCTCGAGGACTTCATTAAATTCATCCTTGGTCATACTAAACTCTCTCCCAAACAATTGTGTAGTGAATGATCTCCTATTTTGCACAATCTATAATGTGCAATAGAACTCAAAAGAGAGCTCCTACCTAGCATTAATGCTCCTATCAGCAAAATAATCCCAACCCCATTTCTTCAAAGCAGCTTTCAGTTCTACATCAACTCCTAACATATGCATCTCTACCCAATCTATCCTAAAGTGAAGCAAAGTAGGAAGATTTGATTTTGGTATCTCTTTCCCTCCCAATCGTGAAAGATTTCGAAGAGAGCATTATAATCATTGCAGATGTCTAGAAGTGAAGAATCTGGTGGTGAAGGCGTAGGGTTCTGTGTGCGCTTCCTCATATCCTGGTGATGAATATGGCTAGATCCTGTAGCACCTAACATTGTAAATTATGTTTCGGGTATTGGGTATTGTGGGTGGGAGGTTGGGTTATGTTGGGCAAGTGAAGATTTTTTGTTTTGGAAGGAGAGGAGAAGCGGGTTTTGTGTTTTAATGAAAAATGGTGCACATCTGAGAGTTTTATAAACTGTTTTGCCTAAAATTGGCATATGCCAGGTCCATTGGCATGCACCATTTCCTTTGATTTTCCAAACCCAGCATACGCTGGTGACATTGGCGTGTGCTGACTTCTCTGGATTGGCAATTAGCAAATGCTTTCCTTGACAAATATTTCCCCTACTCAAAGACTAACAAGCTCATTAAGGAGATTACAAACTTTGAACAATATTAAGGAGAGTCTTTGAGTGAAACTTGGGAGAGACTTAAAGAATTGCATCAAAAATGCTCGCACCATAGTTTGTCTGAGGAGTCTCTTCTTAAGACTTTTTATTTTAGCCTGTCGCCAACAACTATGAGAAATGTTGATTTAGCATCCAATGGATACTTCATGAGAAAGGAAAGGGATGAAGCCCACCATATTCTGGAAGAGCTGGCAGCGACCAACAGGATAATCACAAATGAGAGAAAAAGACAACCCGTTCGAGAGTTAAGGTAGGTAACTGAGCGAAGTGAGAGAAGAGGAATGATAGACTTAGATGCTTCTTCGTCTTTTCAAGCACAACTTGACTTGATGGCAAAGCAGTTGCATGATTTGACCGTAAACAAGATTGATGCTGTTGTTTTACAATAGCATTGCGAAGCCTGTGGCAGCTCTGGCCATGAAATTAGTCAATGTACAATGATTAACCAACCTTTAGAACAGGTCAACTTTGTTAGTAGTCAAGGACAAGGAGGAAACCGAATAGGTAACAACCCTTATTCCTCAACTTACAATTTTGGTTGGAAAAACACTCTAATTTTCTCATGGAAAGATAGAAACAATGAAGACTGTATGGCAATCGTTCCTAATAAAGGAATGCCACTATGTGTCTTGCAACAAGGACCACCACCTGGTTTTCAACCACGTGGATTCTTGGGAGAAAGAATGATGGCCCTTGAGGAGAGATTTGACAAGGTTGAGAAGTTCATCAACAAACTAGAGACTCATCCAACAACCAAAGTCAAATCTTAAAGGCATTAGCGGCCCAGGAAGTAAGGCAGAACAACTTAGAATAGTTTCTCAAAGGACAAGCTACTGCCATGCGTAACATGGAAGTACAACTTGGGGAAATTGCAAAAACAAATGTACATAGAGCATCTGGCTCTTTCCTAAATTCTACTGAAGTAAATCCTCGAGGCCAAGTTAATGCAATCACCCTAAGAAGTGGGAAAGAGTTAGCTTCTCAAAAAGTCAATGAGAAGGCTAAGCAGAGTGATGTGGTGAGTCCAGAAAAAGATAGGGAGAAAGAAATTCTGAAGGATAAGGACCCGCAAGAAAAAATTACAGAGGAGGAAGAAGTTTACGTACTACCACCACTTATGGTACCCATTCTACCTTATCTTCTGAGGGTAAAAAGAAAGTCTAGGATGGATGAAAAAATTCTCCGATTCATGGAGAAAATGAAGAATGTTCAGATTAGCATCTCTTTTCTAGAAATGTTAGATCAAGTCCCACACTATGCCAAATTTCTAAAGGAACTTGTCACCAAGAAGAGGAAATAGGAGGATGGAGAGACAATTACCCTTACGGCTAGTTGTAGCTCTCTAATCGCAAAGAATCTTCCAATAAAGCTAAAAGATCTGGGGAGTTTTACAATTTCCTGTTTCATTGGTGAAACCGAGTTTCCTAAATGTCTTTGTGATTAAGGCGCAAGTATCAACTTGATGCCTTTGTCTATATTTCAAAAACTAGGTTTGTGTGAAGTTAAACCAACTTCTATGCTTCTCCAATTGGCAGACCAAACAAGTAAGAAACTATTTGGTGTGGTTGAGGATGTCCTGGTTAAGATTGACAAGTTCATCTTTCCAGTCGACTTTGTGGTTCTGGATTTCTCGAAGGATAAAAACTATCCACTAATTTATGGCAGACCATTCCTCAACACTGCACATGTATTGGTGGATGGGAATAATGGAAAATTGGTACTTAGAATTGGAGACGAGAAGGTTGAGTTTAACATGACAAGTGTTATGCATCATCCACTTGATGAAGGGATGTGCATGAAAATTGATGTTGTAGATAAGTGTATCCTCGAGTTCTGCAAGGAGAACATCTCTAGGATTGAGGATAAAAATCTAGAGAGGGTCGCAAAGGATTCTATGGAAGAAGTCAAGGAGAGGATTAATAAGAATGGTCTACTTGAAGAGCTCGAAATTCACTTAAAATATCGTATTCCACCCTCATTTGTAAAAGCTCCTTCCTTAGAACTAAAAGAGCTACCTCGCATATGAGATATGCTTTCTTAATAGATGGAGGGAGATTACCGATTATTATATCGAATAAGCTCACTAAGGAAGAAGAAGAGAAAGTGCTCACATTCACATAGAAATTGTGATGTACCACATTCACATGGAGGATGGAGCGAGGCTGAGAGTAGACCGACAAAGGAGACTAAATCCTTACATGAAGGAGGTTGTAAAGATGGAAGTGATTAAACTCCTTGAAGCCAGAATCATTTATCCTATTTCAAATAGCAAGTGTGTTAGCCCTATACATTGCGTTTCCAAAAAAAGGGGAATGACAGTTGTGATAAACGAAGAAGGGGAACTCATTCTGATAAGAACTATAACTGGCTAGAGAGTGTGCATTGATTATCAAAAATTAAATGACGCTATACGTAAAGATCACTTTCTACCTCCATTTATAGATCAAATGTTAGAAAGGATAGCAGGGTATTCTCATTATTGCTTTTTAGACGGTTACTCTGGGGACAACCAAATTGCAATATACCCTAGGGATAAAGAGTAGACATCTTTCACCTGTCCTTTTGGTATTTTTTCATATTGCAGAATGCCTTTTGGATTATGTTATGCCCCAACAACGTTTCAACGTTGCATGGAGTCTATCTTTTGGGAGATGAACGAGAAGATTATGGAAATCTTCATGGATGACTTCTCTGTTTTCAGAGATTCATTTGATCATTGTCTTGATAACCTAGACAAAGTGTTTGCTTAATTGGGAAAAGTGTGATTTTATGGTACACAAAGGAATAGTCCTTGGGCACAAGATTTCTAGAGCTGGTATGGAAGTAGATAGAGCTAAAATTAAAGCAATAGAGAAAATGGATGCACCAACCACAGTTAAAGGAGTTAGAGCATTTCTGGGTCATGCTGGATTTTATAGAAGATTCATCAAGAACTTCTCTCTAATCACAAAGCCTCTAACAAATTTATTGATTTAGGATGCATCCTTTAACTTCGATGAGCACTGCCTTAAGGCATTTGATGCTCTCAAGAAAGCTCTTATCACAGCTCCAGTGATTTCATCACTGGACTGGAAACTTCTATACAAAATGATGTGTGATGCGAGTGATCTAGCTTTGGGTTATGTGCTTGGATAGAAGAAAGAGGGAAAGCTCCATGTCATCTACTATGCTAGTAGAGTATTGGCAGGAGCTCAACTCAATTATACAACTACAGAGAAAGAGATGCTTGTGGTTGTCTATGCATGTGACAAATTCAGATCATACTTGCTTGGTTCAAAAGTTATAATCTACACTGACCATGCAGCTTTGAGATATCTTTTCTCAAAGCAAGATGCAAAACCTTGCTTGATGTGCTGGATTTTGTTACTACAAGAATTTGACTTGTCTATTAAGGACAAGAAAAGAGCAAAAAATGTTGTCGCTAATCATCTATCTAGACCAGAGAAAAGCGACAAGATGGAGATTGAAGGGATTATACAAGAAGAGTTTTTGGATGAAACTCTAATGATAATGAGTAGAGTAGAAGCTCCCTGGTATGCAGATTATGCCAACTTTTTAGTTGTAGGTATTATTCTGACAGATCTGAGTTATCCCCAAAGAAAAAAATTTCTACAGGATGTTCAGATATATGTTTGGGACGATCCTTACCTTTTCAAGAGGTGTAGTGATGAGGTTCTTTGACATTCTATTGCTAGTTGGGAAGTAGCAAATATTTTAGAGCAATGCCATAATACTCCCTACTCAGGTCATTATGGAGCTTCAAGAACTGCATCTCGAGTCTTCGAATGCAGTTTCTATTGGCCTTTCATCTTTAAGGAATGGGAAATATCTCAAAGAGTAATGAGATGTCGTTATCTGGAATTTTAGAAATTGAGCTTTTTGACGTTTGGGGATTGGACTTCATGGGTCCTTTCCCAACATCATATGGCAACAAGTATATCTTGGTAGGAGTAGACTATGTTTCAAAGTGGGTAGAAGCTTTTGCATCACCAACAAATGTTGCTAGAGTAGTTATCCAATTTCTGAAGAAGCTCTTTTCGAGATTTGGAGTGCCACAAGCGATAATCAGCGATGGTGGGTCACATTTCTACAACAGACAATTTGAAGTCCTGCTTAAGAAATATGGGGTGATGCATAAGATAGCAACACCTTATCAACCCCAAACTAGTGGACAAGTTGTGCTATGAAATCGAGAGCTCAAGAAAATCTTGAAAAAGATGGTCAGAATAGCAAGGAAGGATTGGTCGAACAAGCTCGATAATGCCTTATGGGCTTATCGTACGGCATTTAGGACACCTATAGGAATGTTGCCGTATAGGCTTGTTTATGACAAAGCATGCCATCTTCTAATAGAACTTGAGCATCGTGCATTTTGGGCCATTAAAACCCTTAATTATAATACAAAAAGGCCGGAGAACGCAGAATCCTCCAACTTGAAGAGTTGGATGAAATGCGGGACTTGTCATTCAAAAGTTCAAGGCTTTACAAGGAAAGGACCAAAAGAAGACATGATGCCCACATTATCAAGAAAGATTTTAAGGAGGGGCAGCATGTTCTTCTCTATAACTCGCGATTAAGACTCTTCCCTGGGAAGCTCAAATTCAAGTGGAGCAGCCCTTACCAAATTGTTAAAGTGTTACCTTTCAGAGCACTTGATTGGAAAATAGCGATGGGATAGTCTTTCAAGTCAACGGTCAACAATGCAAAATTTACATTGGAGGGGGCGATATCAATCAAGATGCGGAGGTGCAATTGATTTTTGTGCCATCCAATGCATGAACATTTGAAACAAAGTAAGGCTCTTTTACCTGCAGAGAATAAAGAAGAACAGGATGTTTTGAGTTAAATATCTTAGTTTAGTTAGTGTCTTAGTGTCTAGGAAGATCCTGATTGACTTATGTCTCATCATTCTCCGTCGAGCATAAGAGACCTTGAGAATTGAGAAATGAGAAGAAAATTTCTTGAGACACTCTAGAGGAACATCGAAGAGTGCCTTCAAGAGGAGGATGAAGAGACTTGAATTTTGTCCAAGGTGCAGAAAATTAGAGCACGACGGAGACTGTAGCAAGAATAGCACTAACTCGCAAAATGAGTATACAGTGCTACTACATTGCAATCCTATTAGGCTTAAAGCTGAAAAGGTTGCACAAAGAGGTAGTTTGTCATGGTATGCCATTTGTGAATTGCGTGAATTGCGAATGCCCAAGTTGCACCTTTGACCCATGTAGATGGGGCGTCTGGTTTTCAAGCTTTCTAGGAATGCAGTGTACATAAAAGCCAAAAAAATTAGATTAGCATGTTTATTTCTTATTTTAGATATATTAGTTTGAGTATTTTTAGTCTAAGTGTATAGTTTTTGAGTAATGTACAGATATGTCACGCGCCAAAGTATATAGCGAACGCCATATCTTTCGTGTTTAAGAAACCTGGTGCACGCCAATGAGGTTGGCGTATGCCAAAAATCACAGAAAGGAGGAAGTTGGCACACGCTAATGGACCTGGCACTTGCCAAGTTTGGGCAGAATCGACTATAAAGCTCTCGGGCAATCGAGTTTCTTCATAAGTTTTCAAATTCCAAAAATTCCTGCCTTCCGAAACTTCCAAATTTCACGAACCCAACACTCCTAATACATTTACCTGTACTTCCCAAGGTTCAAAACGAAGTTTGCAATGGCAGATACTACAGGATCTAACCGAATTCCATGTGGAGATAGGAGGAAGCGCCAAAGAAACCCTTCACCTTCTCCTCCTAGATTGCCACCACTAGACATCCGCGGCCGCTACAACGCTTCCTTTGGAATCTTTCATGATTGGGAGGGAGAGAGGTATCACAAAAAATTTCGCCTCAGTGCCTTTAGTCATTTTACGATTGATTGGAATGATATAAAGAAACTAGGGGTAGATAGGCAACTGAGGTCTGCGTTTAGGAAACTAGGGTGGAGATACTTTGAGAACAAAGAGATTATGGCTAGCAAGAATTAGTGTTAGAGTTCTATTGCATGTTGCAGGTTTTGGCTAACAAACGATCTTTTACTGTACATATATTTGATTTTAGCATGGATAAGGTTGAGTTCAACGACCTTTTCAGCCTTAAGGCTAAATAAGGTACTTTAGATTTCTCTCCCACTAATCAGGCTCATTGGGCATGGCACGAGATTATAGGGTTTGCACTATACGAGTCGGGGAAGGCGCCTAATGCGCTAATTAGAGCACCATATCTAAGCATCCTCTATTGCTTTATGACTCTGACCATTAGTGGTCAATGGGAAGAGTCTAAAGTCTTCTGATCTTAGCTGTATGCCATAGATTGCCTACGCCATGATGTTCCCTTTAGCACCTTCGCCATGATCATCGACTACTTTGCTAGATCCATTAGCGATAGGGAACCTAGGTATCTATACTTAGGTTATATTGTTTCTCGCATTGTACGTCAGCATTTTTTGAGGCAGTTTGTAGATTTTTGTGGAATGATTTTGGAGCCAGTGCTGCTTGGCATCGAGAAGCTCCATATGAGCAAGCTGATCAAGAAAATGATGATCAATAGAGAGGAAGTCATCGAGTACAAGCCTGGGGAGGAGAGGCGTGTAGTATAGTTATGCCTGAGGGCACCAGGAAGGGTGTCAGCACATAGAGAGGAGCAGTAGGAGCAGGCAGGCCTGAGCCATCAGTACCATGCCCAGCATGAATATGCAGGATCGAGTCATCAGGTTCCTTATTCTTAATCTGACATTCAGTTTTTACGTGACCAGTTGGCTGCGATGTAGGTATAGCTATATGGTCACGGAGAGCATCTTCATGGCTACGGCGTACAACTGGAAGACTACGTAGTTAGCAACGCAGCCAGATGAAACCGCCAATATGACTATAATGCTCGTATGGAGGCCAAGCTGAGAGCTCAGAGAGAGGAGTAGAGGACATTCTACGCAGATCAGAGAGCTCATATGGCATTCCAAAGGGAGTACTATGAGCAGCAGTGAGCGCACGTTGAATGGATGTGCACCTAGGTGGAGAACTTTGGCAGCGAATTCATTTTCCCACCACCACCTCCTCCAGCTTCTGATCATTGACAAAGAGCTCCTATTTCTTTACTTTTGTATTTTTCTTTATTTGTTTTCTTTGTTTGTTAATTTTCTTGTATTTTGACTTTGTTTTTGAGTTTTGTGTGTTTGTAACTCATTTTTTTTGTGGAAGTTTGTAACTCATTCAATGATTGTGTTATGCTACTGTACGGTGATCCTATTGCGCTTAAAGCCAAAAAGGTCACAAGAAGGTAGTCTACATAATAAGTCATTAGTAAGTTATTTTGTTGCATGTTTATTTGTGTATGTTTGTTTTGAGATTGGTTTTTCATATCTTTGGTGACTTGGTATGGAAGTGTTCCCTATTTTGAGCTCTTTAGGGTTTGATCTCCTTGATGATTCTTAACGTACTAGGTCATCGAGATAAAATTATCTCACCCTTATTTTTCTTTTAGATTAGGTGCTTATTAATATCTTAAACACCTTGAGGACATTGTGTCATTCAAGTGTGGGGGAGGGTTCCTTATCAGAATCTTTCTTTTAGATTGTTTAGTATGTCTGCATGTTAGGTTGTTTTGTTTTGGTTTAGACTTGGCATGAATTTTTCAAAAATTTGATTCCCCTAAAAAATTTTCAACTTGTGTTAGAATTTTATCATTTTCTTAGTTAGGAATTTAATTCGAGCACAAAGCCTAGGAATTGGGTAGAAGTCTCACACTCTGTTGTTTAGATTAGTGGTTTCACTATGTAGACTAGACTATAGGGTTGACGAGAGTACCTTATGAGTATTTGAACCGAAGGAAGAGACATCCATCTCTATATTTTTTATGAGGTGCATACTTAGTCAGTTAATCGAGGTATCCTGCTAGTACTTATCGGAGTATAGGTTGTGTGGGAGTTAGTGATAGGACGGGGGCATTCTTTGACATTGAGCCTAGAGCTTTAGAGACAAAATCCCTATGATATCTACTGTTTAAACCATTTGAGCCTAGGCTTTTCTTGATCTTAGATTAGGAAACCGACTACAAACCTTATATCATCCATCTTCCTTACCTTTGATCATCCGATTCGAGGACTTATAGGTTTGAAAGTGTATTGGGTTTAGTTGGTAGCTTGGGTTTTGTTAGGTTTATTTTTGTTGGGATTTGTATAATGACCATGTTAGAAGCCGAGTGTTTACCTAGAACGTGCTAAATATGTATAGTTGTTTTAGTTTGTGAATGTTACATAAAAAAAAGAGAAAAAGAAAAGAAAAAGAAGCAAAAATAGAATGTGAAGTTCAATAAGGCATGTTTCTAGGAGAAACTCGTACGTCTCGGTCTTTGGATATTGGGATATTTGGGGAGTGTATTTATTTTTGTTATATAAGTGAGGATGCTTAGATTAGATGAGTGATTAGTTTCATTTATGACATATTCTCGGATTGGGTGGTTTAGCCACTATCCACATATTATACCTCACCTTAACCTTAAGCCCCATTACAACCCAATGAAAAGACCCCCGATCATTAGCAACCATTGAGACTTTTAGATAACGTTGAGTAGGACGTAGGATGCTTTGAGTATATTGACATGTATGCGAGTGATAGGAAGTTGACCATACATATATGAGTGAAAAACTTGTCTATCCTCGTGAGGTCAACCTTCTAGTATCTTTTATGTAGAGTTAACACTTGTTTAAACAATTGAGTATTGAGATGCCTACTAGTTCGTTATGCTTTATGTTATGGATTGATGAACTAACTTAGATTATGATTTCATATTGATATGAACTAATGTTTTTGAGGGAGGTTAAGTGTTGATCTATTCATACTATGTCTTTACCTTGTTTTGTGTTCGTTTATTTGTATTTGATTTTGGTTTTGGTTGTCCGCATTTTGAGTTTTGCTTGGGAACAAGCAAGGATTCAAGTGTGGGTGTGTGATGAGTGTCAAAAACACTCATTATTCGTATGCTTTTAGTATATCGTTCTTAGTGTTGTAGGTTGATTTAGTTGTGTTTTAGTTGTCTTAGTGCTAGTTTTCCTTCATTGTGTCTTTATGTTGATTTTATCATTTTTGATTAAGTTTGCTTGTTTTTAGGAGCCTATTCGAGGAGAAGTAAAGGATGATCGAGCGCACACGTGAAGCCACAGACGAGAGGGAAGTGACAAAGCCAAGGAATACAATACACGATCTTCTAGCGCATGCCAATCCTCTATGGCGTATGCCATGTAGCCGTTGCTCAAACGATAGATCACTCAAACAACCATTCACTCAAAGAAGCAAAATCGGAATGGCTGGCGCACTCCAGGTGCACATGACACATGCCAGGTGCACATGGCGCATGCCAGACCAGACGTACAAGAGTTAAATAAAGCTGAGTGTTGGACAAACAAAATGGTGAAGTGACAAGGGTAGTTTAAACTTTGTGAAGGCAAGGGGACAAGTTTGGCAGGAACTTTAAAGATATTTTTAGGTTGGATAAGTTGTTAGATAAATTAGATTAGATATTTAGTTTACTATTCCTTTAGTTAGTTAGTATATTAGGTAGTTTACTATTCTCTTTTGTCTATGTTTATGTTTATGTTTATTATGTTGAATATAAGTATGTTTGTGTAGTTGTATGAGTTTGGTGCCTTGTTACCTTTGATGTAGCCCTTGATAAGAGTTGTGTATGTTCTTGTATATATTCTTATCAACGTGCTTGATCCTATTGCTTAGACTTGATTGATCACCAAGCCTTAGTAGCTAGTCAAAACTTGAGACCGAAAGGAGATATAATTGATAGATAGGTTGATTCGTTGATTAGTACTATTGCTAGGAGAGAAATCTCCTTGGTGACCTACTGATTGTCCTTGAGTGAAGCTTATAGTTGATGCTTAACTTAGTTTAATTGGTTGGTGGGGTCAAAAGAACATATCCGATCTTCTAAGCTAGGTTAAGTAGCAATTTAGACTCATCGTGCACGAAAGTGTGGTTGAGGTTGCCTTTGATTCACTCGGACCACATCACATACACTCAGACACCTCTTTATCTTATGGTTATGTTGTTGGTTTAGGCACCTTGCTCACTATTAGCTTATAAATTGTTAGTATTCTATTTTATAAATAAATTTTGCTTATGTTAGTTGTTATGATCTTTATTTCCAATCTTTAGAGTTTAGATCACAAGTGTTCAACAACAAACTTCATAATCTGATCCTAGTTAAGTAAGTAAACCTTAGAGTAGGCCTAACAACTCAATCTCTGTGGATTGATAATTCTACTTACTCTTATTTGCAAGCTGCTGCAACTCTGTTGCTAAATTGGTGCACGCCACCCTTGTTGGCACGCTCCAGGTTTATTAGTCCGTGAAGTTTTAGTATGTACTAGGTGTTGTTGGTGTGTACCAGAGCTTAAGGTAGAAGGTTCATGATGTCGTTCGTAAGACCAAACAGATGACCGATCGTCTATTATTAGACAGAATTAAGGTAGAAGGTTCATGATGTCGTTCGTGCATCTAAGCTGTAGAACAAATTACCAATGCCAAGTCCCGCATTTCATCCAACTCCTCAAGTTGGACAATTCTGCACTTTCCGGCTTTTTTGTAATTGTAATTAAGGGTCTTAATTATCTAAAATGCACGATGCTCAAGCTCTATTGGAAGATGACATGCTTTGCCATAAACAAGCCTATAAGGTGACATTCTTATCGGTGTTCTGAATGCCGTTTGATAAGCCCATAAGGCATTATCAAGCTTGTTAGACCAATCCTTCCTTGCTGTACCGACCATCTTTTTCAAAATTTTCTTGAGTTCTCGATTTGAAAGCTCAACCTATCTGCTAGTTTGGGAGCGATAAGGTGTTGCCACCTTGTGCATTACCTCATATCTCTTTAGCAGGACTTCAAATTGCTTGTTGCAGAAATATGACCCACCATCACTGATTATCGAGAAGAGCTTTTTAAGAAATCGGATAAATATTCTAGCATCATTTTTCGGTGACGCTAAAGCTTCTACCCATTTTGAAATGTAGTCTACTTCTACCAAGATATACTTGTTGCCATATGATGAAGAGCTCAATCTCTAAAATTCTAGATAAAGACATCTCATTCCTCTTTGAGATGTTTCCTGTTCTTTGGTAGTGGTCACACTACTCAACATAACTACATGCATCCTTGAAGATAAAAGGCCAATAGATACGGCATTCAAAGACTCGTGATACAGTTCTTATAGCTCCATAATGACTTGAGTAAGGAGTGTTATGGCATTCCTCTAAAATGTTTGCTACTTCCTAATTGGCAATGCAACGACAAAGAATCCCATCACTATACCTCTTGAAAAGGTATGGATCATCCCACACATACATATGAACAACATATAGAAATTTCTTCCTTTGGGGATAACCCAGATTTGTAGGAATAATACCTTCAACTAAAAAGCTGGCATAATCCGCATACCTGGGAGCTTCAACTCTACTCATCATCATCATAGTTTCATCCAGAAACTCTTCTTGAATATTCCCTTCAATCTCCATCCTGTCGCTTTTCTCTAGCCTAGAGAGATGATCTGCGATAGTATTTTCTGCTCCTTTCTTGTCCTTAATGGACAAGTCAAATTCTTGGAGTAACAAAATCTAATGCATCAAGCGAGGCTTGGCATCTTGCTTTAAGAACAGATATCTCAAAGCTGCATGGTCAGTATAAATTATCACTTACAAACCAAGCAAGTATGGCCTGAATTTGTCACACACATAAACAACTGCAATCATCTCCTTCTCTATGGTTGTATAATTGAGTTAAGCTCCTACCAGTACTCTACTTGCATAGTAGATGACGTGGAGCTTTCCCTCTTTCTTCTGCCCTAGCACACAACCCAAAGCGAGATCACTTGCATCACACATCAATTTAAATAGAAGCTTCCAGTCTGGTGATGAAATCATGGGAGCTGTGATAAGAGCTTTCTTTAGAGGATCAAATGCCTTAAGGCAGTGCTCATCAAAGTTGAAGGATACATCCTTAACCAGCAAATTTGTTAGAGGCTTAGCAATTAGAGAGCAGTTCTAACTTCTTTAAATATGGTTGGTGCATCCATCTTCTCTATCGCCTCTGTGTTAGCTCTATCAACTTTCATTCTAGCTCTAGAAATCTTGTGCCCAAGAACTATCCCTTTGTCTACCATAAATGGCATTTTTCCCAATTGAGCAGAAGATTTTTTTCCTCACATCTCTCCAATACTTTGTCTAGGTTGTCAAGACCATGATCAAATGAGTTTCCAAAAATAGAGAAGTCATCCATGAAGATTTCCATAATCTTCTTATTCATCTCCCAGAAGATAGACTCCATGCAACGTTGGAATGTTGCTGGGGCACAACTTAATCCAAAAGGCATTCTGCAACATACAAAAATACTAAAGGGACAGGTGAAAGATGTCTTCTCTTGATCTTTGGGGTATATTGCAGTTTGGTTGTACCCTGAGTACCCATCCAAAAAGCAATAATAAAAATACCCCGCAATCCTTTCCAACATTTGATCAATGAATGAAAGTGGGAAATGATCTTTTCATGTGGCATCATTAAATTTATGGTAATTGATGTACACTCTCTATCCGATCACAGTTCTTGTTGGAATGAGCTCCCCTTCTTCATTGATCACAACTGTCATTCCACCTTTTTGGGAACACAATAGATCGGGCTAACCCACTTACTATCCAAAATTGGATAAATAATTCCTACCTCAAGGAGTTTTATCACTTCCTCCTTAACAACCTCCTTCATGTTAGGATTAAGTATCCTTTGCTTGTCTACTCTCGGCCTTGCTCCATCCTCCATGTGAATATGGTGCAATCCAATTTCTGAACTTATCCCCTTAATATTGGATATTTGCCAAGCAATGGCCCTAATCTGTTTGTTCACAACTGTGAGCACTTTACTTTTTTCCTCCTTAATGAGCTTGTTTGATATAATAATCAATAACCTTCCTCCATCTATTAAGAATGCATATCTCAGATACGAGAGTAGCTCTTTTAATTCTAAGGATGGAGCCTTCAGAATTGATGCTGGAGTCCGATATTTCAAATGAAGTTCGAGCTCCTCAAGTAGACCTTTCTTGTCAACTTCCTCCTTTACTTCTTCCACAATATCCTCCTCTTCTTTCTCTTATTCTTTATCCTTAATTCTAGAGATATTTTCCTTGTAGAACTCGAGGACACACTCATCCACAACATCAATTTTCATGCACATCCCTTCATCAAGAGGATGGCGCATAATACTTATCATGTTAAACTCAACCTTCTCGTCTCTATTTTGGAGTACCAATTTACCATTATGCACATCTACTAATGCATGTGCTGTGTTGAGGAAGGGTCTACCATAAATCAGTGGACAGTTTTTGTCCTCAGAGAAATCTAGAACCACAAAGTCAACTAGGAAGATGAACTTGTCAAACTTCACTAGGACATCCTCAACCACACCAAATGGCTTCTTAATAGTTTGGTCTACTAACTAGAGAAGCATTGAAGTTGGCTTAACTTCACACAAACCTAGTTTTTGAAATGTAGACAAAGGCATCAAGTTGATACTTGCGCCTAAATCACACAGATATTTTGGAAACTCGGTTTTACCAATGAAACAGGGAATTGTAAAACTCTCTGAATCTTTTAGCTTCATAGGAAGATTCTTTGAGATTAGAGAGCTACAATAGTCGTGAGGGTGACTATCTCTCCATCTTCCCACTTCTTCTTCTTAGTGACAAGTTCCTCAAGGAAAGAGACACTTATTTGAATATTCTTCATTTTAGAAATTTGACAAGTTTCATGAAACGGAGAAATTTATCATCCACCCCCGACTTTCTCTTTACCCTCTAAGGATATGGTAGAACAGGGGTCATTGGTAGTGGTGGTACGTACACTTCTTCCTCCGCAACTTCTTCTTGTAGGACCTTGTCTCTCTGAACTTCTTCGTCCTTATCTTTGTTTGGATTCTCTACATCACTCTCCTTAGCTTTCTCTTTGACTGATTGAGAAGCTAATTCCTTGCCACTTCTCAAGGAGATTGCATTAACTTGGCCTTGAGGATTTTATTTGGTAGAACTTGGAAGAGAGCCAGATGCTCTTTGGGTATTTGTCTTTGCAATTTCCTCAAGTTGTACTTCCATGTTGCACATGGCAGTCGCTTGCCCTTTTAGAAATTATTCCAAATTGTTTTACCTTGCTTCTTGGGCTGCTAATGCTTTTGGTTGTTAGATGATTCTCCTGTTTATTGGATGAACTTCTCCACCTTGTCAAATCTCTCCTCAAGGGCTACCATTCTTTCTCCCTAAAATTCACGTGGTTGAAAATCAGATAGTGGTCCTTGTTTTAGGACACATAAAGGCAATCTTTTATCAGGAACGATTGTCATACTATCATCATTGTTTCTTTCTTTCAATGAGAAATTAGGGTAATTTCTCCATCTAGGATTGTATGTCGAGGAATATGGGTTATTTCCCATTTGGTTTCCTCTTTGTCCTTGACAACTAACAAAATTGATCTACTCTATAGGTTGGTTCAGCATGGCACATTGACTAATCTCGTGGCCAATGTTGCTATAGGCTTCACAATTTTGTTGTACAACCACAACATCAACTTTGTTTAGTGCCAAATCACACAACTGCTTTGCCATTAAATCCAATTGAGCTTGAAAAGACAAGGAAGCATCAAGTTCAATCATTCCTCTTCTCTCGCTTCGCTCAGTTACCTCCCATAACTCTCTAATAGGTTGTTTTTTCTCTCATTGGTGATTATCCTATTTGTTGCTGCTAGCTCTTCCAGAATATGGCGGGCTTCACCCATTTCCTTTCTCAGGAAATTTCTATTAGAAGCAGAATCAACAGTTCCCATTGTTATTGGTGACAAGCTAAAATAAAATGTGTTAAGCAGAGACTCCCTAGACAAACTATAGTGCAGGCATTTTTGTTGCAAATCCTTAAATCTCTCCCAAGTTTCACTCAAAGACTCTCCTTCGTATTGTTCAAAGATGGTGATCTCCTTAACGAGCTTGTTAGTCTTTGAGTATGGGAAATATTTGTCAAGAAAAGCATTTGCCAATTGCTCCCATGTGGTTATTGGAGTACCTTTGAGTTGCTTGTACCAAAGTTTAGCCTTGTCCCTTAGCGTATATGGAAACATTCTGATCTTTACAACATCATTAGACACTCTAGGATACTTAAAGTTATCAGCTAATTCCATGAAGTTCCTTATATATTCATTGGGGTCTTCATTAGGAAATCCATAGAACAGACCCGAAGCTTGAAGCATATGAATCACGACTGGCTTAATTTCGAAGTGATTGGCTTCAATAGCTAGCCATTGGATTCCGGTTAAAGCTCCTTCATATGTTGGTCTTCCATGATCCATTAGAGAAGGTCGAAGACCAGGAACTCTGTCCCCTTGACCTTCTTGCCTTTGGTCCATTCTTTCTTTCTCTCGTCTCTCCTTCCATAATGACCTTTCTAACCATGCTATTTCCACTTCAATTTCTAACAGAGAATTATTAGTGGAATGGGTTAAGGGCATGCATGTAACTTGTCTAGCAAGACAAGTCACTTGGTTAAAAAGTAAAAATAAAAAGTAAACAAAAATATCCTAATCCAAGTTCGTAAAACAAATTGAGAGTCTATATCTCGATCCCCGGAAATGGCGCCAATTAACGATTTTCTTTTTTAAATGTTCTACCTAAATTCTACTAAACACCGGACGATCAGTCGTTCATTCGGTCTGTATGGCAAACGCCGTTGGTGTGTGCCAACCTTCGACTAACCGATGCTCCAGCATACGCCAACTACACCTAGTACGAGCCAAAAGCTCTCAGACAAACAGACCTAGCGTGTGCCAATGGTGTTGTCGTGTGCCAAGTTATCAGCAGAGTTGCAGTGAATTGCAGCAATGAGTAAGTAAGGGATTGTTGTCCCACAAGGACTGAGTTTATAGGCCTGCTCTTTGGCTTACTTACTAGTCTAGGATCAGATTATAAAGTTTGGTTGTTTATAAATGCGATCTAAAGTCTAAAGTACGAAACTAAAGAACAAAAGAACTAACACTTGGAAGGTTTTCTTTCAAAATAGATTTTTAACAACTTAAAAGACAAAAGTGAGTTAAGTACCAAAACTAGCAACATAACCATAAGATTAAGGGGGTTTATTGAGCATGTGATGTGGTCCGAGTGTTTCTAAGGCAACCAACCTATACTTTTACACTAGGTTGATCTAAGTTGATCCTTCACTAAGCTTATAATGGCAAGAAGTGCTTTTACCCCTAAAAGCCATATAAACTCAGCTAAACACCAACTATGCATATCACTCAAAGGATAATAGGTAAGTCACCAAGGAAGATTTTTCTCCTAGCAAGAGTACCAATCATCAAACAAACCTTTCCATCAATTTTATCTCTTTTCGATCTCATGTTTTGACTAAGCACAAAGGCTTAGTGATCAAGCAAGTCTAAGCATGGTATGAAGCATGATAGTAAGAACATATTCCTAACCATTTTCAACCCTCAAAACCATGGCTACATGCAAGGTCTAAAGGCACAAAACTCACAGAAACAACTACTCACACATTATTATACAAACGACATACATATTTATCAACATAAAGAAAGAGTAAAGGTAAGAAAGCTTAGCCAAGATGAAAATATCTACTCACACATTCTTTCCTTCAATCCCACGTCCATACAGAGGAAAATATCTAATCTCTTTCTCTAACTTTTGGTCTAAACTAATATATCACTAACACCTAGATATTTTCTACTTATATATAACTAAAGAAAATATTCTAAGAAAATATCTAAAATCCCTGCCATTTATACTTTCTAATAATCTCAAACATTAAATGGCCAGATGCTTTATCTCCAATTTGTCCAACCATCAACTAAGGCACTTGTAAATTCTGTCAGTCTTATCCTTTCCTCGCGTACACCAGGTGCCATTGGCATGTGCCAACCTTCATGTTTTCTCTTTCTCTATGTGCACCTGGTTGTCTGTGTGCATGGTTGTTCAAGTGATGGTTCCTTGGCCTGCGCAATGTCCCTTGGCATGCGCCAGCTACCCATGCTTTGAACTTATTGGCTTTGCAACTTCACTCTTGTCCTTGCCTTTGTGTCCACTCGATCATCCTCCACTTCTCCTCAAATATGCTCCTAAAAACAAGCAAACTCAATGAAAAATGATAAACTCTACAAAAACACAAAATGAACAAAAACTAACACTATGACGACTAAAATGCAAATAAATTAACCTAAAACACTAAGAACAACCTACTAAAAGGATACGAATAATGAGTATTTTTCACACTCATCAATCCGATCCGAGGATATATAGGTTTGCACATATGGGGATATTCTGTATTGGATTTGGGTTATTATTGTCAGACTTTTGTATTTATAAGGCGATTTAAAAAGGCCAAGTTTTTGCCTAGACATGCTCAGTTTGTACAATTGTTTAAAGTTAGTTTGTTTAAACTTAAAAAAAAAGAAGTAAAAAAGAATGTGAAGTTGAATAAAGCATGATTCTAACAGAACTTGTACTTCTTGGTCTTAGTTCATTGGTTTATTTGGGGTGTGTGCTTAATTTATCTTTTGTGAAGATGTTTAGATTAGACAAGTGATTAGTTGCATTTATGACATGTCCTCAGATGGGGTAGTTTAGTTACCATCCAAATATTTTACCTCACCTTGACCTTAAGCCCCATTACAACCCGATGAAATGGCCCCTGATCATTAGCATCCATTTCAACTTTTAGATAATGTTGAGTAGGACGTAGAATGCTTTGAGATATATTGACCTGTATGCGAGTGATAGGAAGTTGACCACATTGATCATATGAGTTAAACACTTTTCTATCCTCGAGAGTTCAACCTTTTAGTGTCTTTTACATAGAATTAACACTTGTTTAAACAATTGAGTGTTGAGGTGTCTACAAGTTTCTTGTGCTTTGCATTTTGAATTGATGAACTAACTTAGTTTATGATATTATTGTGATGTAAGCTAATGTTTTTTAGGGAAGTTAAGTTTTGAGCTAGTCATACCAAGTCTTTACCTCATTATGTGTTTGTTTGTTCTTATTTCATTTTCATTTAGGTTGTATCCGTATTTTGAGTTTTGCTTGAGGGCAAGAAAAGATCCAAGTGTGGGGGTGTGATGACTGTGAAAAACACTCATAATTAGTGTCCTTTTAGCAGGTTGTTCTTAGTGTTTTAGGTTGATTTATTTGCATTTTAGTTGCCATAGTGTTAATTTTTGTTCATTGTATGTTTTTGTAGAGTTTATCGTTTTTTATTGAGTTTGCTTGTATTTAGGAGCATATTTGAGGAGAAGTGAAGGATGATCGAGCAGACATATGAAGGCAAGGACAAGAGGGAAGTTGTGAAGGCAAGGAGTGCAAAGCACGGGTAGCAGTCACACACCGAGGTACATGGCACATGCCAAGGACCCGTCATATGAACGACCATGCAGGTAGATGACTAGGCATACATGAAGAGGGAGGAAATGCGAAGGCTGGTGTATGCCAAGGGTACTTGGCGTGTACGCCAGTTACAGACTGACAGAATGCAAGTGGCTGAGTGGAGCTTCAAACTGATAGGAGATAAAGCTTTAACCATTTAATGCTCGTGATGATGTTTTAGCCAGACTTTTAAGATATTTAGCTTAGATATTTAGCTTAGGATATTTTAGTTAGATATTTTATTAACGATTTGAGTATTTAGCTTAGGATAAATACTATCTTTCTTTTCTAAGTCTATGTATGTGTACGTGTGTAAAAATATTAGACCAAAAAAAAACCAGACCTTACTCTCTCTGGGATGAGCTGAAAAGGGGGGGTGAAGCCTGGAGACTTTGATAAGTCTTCTTCCTTTTTACTCTTTACTTTGTTTAAGTAATATATATGTTGTTCTTGTTTATGCTTTTGATGTTCATATCAAGCATGTGTGAGTAGTATTCTAGGTGAGTTTGGTGCTTTGAAACCATACATGTAGCCACAGTTTTGAGGGGTGAAAATGCTTAGGAATATGTTCTTATTAACATGCTTATTGCCATGCTTTGACTTGCTTGATCACCAAACCTTTGTACTTAGTTAAATCTTGAGACCGAAAGGAGATAGGTTTGATGGAGAGGTTAGTTTGATGATGGGTTGCTTTGTTAGAAGAGAAATCTTCCTTGATTGCTTATTGTTCATTGAGTTATGCAAATAGTTGGTGCTTAGCTAAGGATTGATTTAGACTTATCTAGTGTGAAAGTGTAGATTGGTTGCTTTAGAAATACTCAGACCATGTCACGTACATAATATACCCCCTGAATCACTTGGTTATAATGGTGTTTAAGGTACATTACTCATTTTAGTGTTCTAAGTTGTTTAATCTTGTTTGTTAGTTAACTAGATAAACCTTTAGTTTATTTAGATTTTAGATCGTGTGTGTAATTAACCAAACTTCATAATCTGATCCTAGAATAGTTTGTAACCAAAGAGTTAGCCTAGAAACTCAGTCCCTGTAGGATGACAATCTCGTACTTACTCATTGTTTCAATCTGCTGCAAGTCTGCTTATAACTTGGCGCACGCTAGCTACCTTGGCGTACGCCAGGTTAATTTACTTGTACATGGCGTAGTTGGTGGGCACTGGAGCTTTGGTTAGTCGAAGGTTGGCACATGTCAACCTTGTCTGGCACACGCCAGACAGGCCAAACGGACGACTGATCATCCAATGTTTAGTAGAATTAAGGTAGAACAAAAAGTGAACCAACACTAATGAATAAGATTAAGAAAACAAGATCTTCACAACCATGAGTTCCTCTCTCAAATTCAGCAAGAGGATTAGTTCCTCATGATAAAATAAAGTCTAATCTTATAAATAGAAAATATGATATAAATGATAGATCAGATGAGAGACCTTTAAAAATAAAGTTAATAGGATTTTTACAGCCCCACTAAACCTAAAAACCTAAAAATGGTCATCCTTAGTGTCCTAATTTGT
Organism: Hypericum perforatum; assembly: GCA_012979155.1. Lineage (NCBI taxonomy): Eukaryota > Viridiplantae > Streptophyta > Magnoliopsida > Malpighiales > Hypericaceae > Hypericum > Hypericum perforatum. The sequence goes on along the minus strand of SOPF01026583.1, from coordinate 54,267 downwards.
TAGGAAACTGAATTTTTAATTTTATCCTCGAATTTTCCCAACAAATTTCTACCAAATCAATCTTTAGTATTCTATTTGTAACTTTCTCTTACGATCTTCAATTGGTACGTTATTTAGATCAAAAAAGGGAAAAGAAAGATCTTTAATTTCTTCCCTAATAAGCTTCTCTAAATTCTGCTCCAAAATAAACCATAATGATCTTCCATATCTGCGATTGCGCTAGACTCCTCCTTCAAGTGTAATTCCTATAAATTAGTTCAAAGTGACTATTAGTCGCCTAAAATTCAAAAGTTAACTAATTATCCACTACCACAAAGATTGAATCTCTTCCACGCTTGGTCCTAGGTAGTCCAAGCAAAAAGTCCATAGAAATATCAATCCAAGGCTCACTAGGTATAGGTAATGGAGTGTACAAATTGTGGAGTTTTACCTTAGACTTGGGTTGCTTATATCTGATGCATCATCCACAAACTCTCTCAACGTCTCTCTTCATGTGTGGCTAATAGAAATGATCTTGTAGTATTGCCAAAGTCTTCGCGATTCTGAAGTGCCCCATCAATCCACCTCCATGTGCCTCCTGAATTAGCAATTCTCGCATAGAACAATTAAGCACACAAAGTTTGTTTTCACAAAATAGGTAACCTTCATTCTAAAATAATTTACCACTTGCACTCTTCTCCGTAACTTGGAATAGATCACCAAAATCAGTATCATCAGTATACAACTCTTTAAGATGTTCAAAACCAAATAGGTTAGCATCAAGAGTTGAGATTAAGGCATACCTTCATGAAAAGGCATCGGCAACCACATGTTCCTTACCTTGCTTGTAGCGAATGACATAAGGAAATGTCTCAATGAACTCTACCCATCGTGCATGCCTTCTATTCAGCTTGTGTTACCCTTTTAAGTGCTTGAGTGATTCATGATCAGTGTGGATCACGAATTCCTTGGGCCTCAAGTAATGCTGCCATGTCTCCAATGTTCAAACCAATACATATAGCTATTTGTCATAAGTTGGATAATTTAAGGTTGCCCCACTTAGCTTCTCACTAAAGTAGGCAATTGGCTTCCCTTCTTGCATGAAGACAACTCCAATTCCTATAAATGAGGCATCACATTCAACTTCCAAGGTTTTAACAAAGTTAACAAAGATGCATTAGTTAACTTCTCTTTGATGAGTTGGAATGCATTCTCTTGAGCTTTTCCCCAACTAAATCCAATGTTCTTCTTGATGACTTCGGTGAGGGGCACGGCTAAGCTACTAAAGTCTTTCATGAACCTCCTATAAAAGCTAGCTAAGCCATGAAAAATTCGAACGTTAGCAACACTTGTAGGACTTGACCAGTCCCGAATGGCTCAGATCTTCTCCTCATCAACCTATATTCCATTAGCACTAATAACAAAATCCAAGAATACAAGTTTATCTATACAAAATGTGCACTTCTTCAAGTTGGCGACAAATTTTAAATGCTCAACATGATTCACAATGCTCTTGCTATAAACGAGTATATCATCAAAGTAGACAACTACAAATTAGCCTATGAATGGATGTAAGACATGTTTCATACATTGCATGAATGTGCTAGGTGCATTAGATAATCCAAATGGCATGACCATCCACTAACACAACCTATACTTTGTTTTAAATGCAGTCTTCCACTCATCTCCTTTCTTCATCCTAATTTGATGATAACCACTCTTCAAGTCAATTTTAGAAAATATGCAAGACTCATGCAACTCATCTAATGTAATAAGCGTAAAATATTGTTTAATATTTCTAAAAATTGTAAGTGTGGTTAGGTAATTTACCAAGTAGTGATAAATAATTTATCATTAGGTTTAACCTAGGAGCTAGGGTTATTAATATTTTATTTAAAAGGGAGGCATAAGCCGCCATTGGAAGAGGCACAAATATTTCAGAAGTTTTCCTCAAGCTCGTGTGTGATTTGTTAGTCAATTTTGCTTGAGATGTGAAGTTGAGTTGATTAAAAGAGATTATTGTACGTTGAGTCGAGAGGTAAGTCAATTTATATTGTTTCGTATATACTCTAATTAATTGCTGATTCCACGTGATTTAATTATTTAGCTTTCTCCTTGAGATTATACACTGTGATTATTTAATTGTATGAAACAAGATTAAAATAAAGCTGTATGAACATTGATTAAAACTAAAAGAAACATTCAGACATGTGCAAGTTAAAATCCTATAGCACGAAGATTAAAATATATGATTAACTGCTTTAGTTCCCTGGAATTTAATTGAAACAAGAAGTTTCATACTGACAGTAGCATGAAATTAATTGACAAAGGTGGATGCATGTTTACGAAGTCGGGGAAACGGATTCATATTTAAGAATCTTCATGAAACTTGACAGTGATATATGCGTTGTGATTACATGAAACATAATCGGTGATGGGTGTTGTAAACATGATAGAAACGTCAGTCAATTGATTTATTTCTTGAATTCTCAATGGTTTGAATGATTCAGATTGATAAGTTAGTCAATATTCCTCTTATTTTTTGTTTCCTTGCGCTATTGTTAGATCTACTAATTGACCTAGATATTGTGAATCCAAGTCGTATTGTTGTGAATGTAGGGATTTATATTACCTTTCAGAGAGATTGAATAAATTAATAATTTGTCGTTGAGATCAGTAGGCAACGGCGTGTATTAGTCTTGTAACCATGGTTTAGAACCTAGGGGTTATATATACTAATGCTTAAATGTAATATACTAAGATTTGTGTAGGAACTAGTAAACTGCATGGGTTTATACTTTTGGGCTTACACTATTTAGTATCCGATTTACGGTATTGATTAACCTAAGTTCGAGTTAATAGTGATATTTAAAAAGCAATAAAACACATAAGCAGTAAGTTATAGCATTGCTATGGTTTCATCATTGGAGAGAACAATTACATATAAGTAAATGAACCTAATGACTATGGTTGGAATTACACCTAACCATTAATTTAATAGTTGCCGTGAGTAATGTATATGAGTAATACAAGGAGTATAGTTGCACAAATAATAGTTACGTTCTGAGTTTTTAATTTAATTATGGTTGAATGATTATCATTTTATTTAGTAAATTTTGATTGAAATGTTTTCAGCCCAGATTTGCATTTGGTATTAAAATAGGTATTGATTTTGGTCTTGTATCTTGTAAGTGAATTCTATCTATCTTGTGCGTTTTATGGATTCAGATTCGTGATTGTGGATTTTTTGTGATTTGTGATTGTGGATATGAATTGTGTGACTGTGAATGTTGATTGTGTTTCGATTGGAATTCAGATTGTGGGTTGTTGATTAAGATTGTTGATTTGAATTGCTGAGTTTTGGATCGCTGAATTAGGTCTTGAACTGTTGAGCTGAGTTCCAGATTGTTGACGTGAATTTTGGATTTATTGATGTCAGTTTCGAATTATAGAGTGCCATGTGAGCTCTGTGTTCAGCATAGAATGCCCTCTGCTCCTCTCTCTGAGATCTAAGCTTGGCATCCAAGTGAGCATCGTAGTCGTATTGGCAGTCCAATCTGGTCACGTTGCTAACTGCGTAGTCCTATAGTTGCATGCCATATCCATGAAGCTACTCTCTATGACCATGTAGCTGTACCTATATCGTAGCTAACTAGTCACATAAATACTACATATCTGACTGAGAGTCAGGCACCTAATGACTCGGCCCTGCATCGTCATGCTGGGCCTGGTACTGATGGCTGGGGCCTACTTGCTCTGCATCCATTTTTCTCTGAACTAGCATCTGTCTTGTTGCCCCAAGGCATAACTGGACGGTCTGTCTCTCCTCCCAAGGCTTGTACTCAACAACCTCCACTCCATCAGTCATTGTCTTCTTGATTAGTTTGCTCAAGTGGAGCTTCTCGATGTCGAGCGGCTCCGGCTCTAAAATGAATCCACGAAAATCTACAAACTGCTCAAAAAAATGGTAACGTGCAATATGGGAAATAATATGACCTAAGTACAGATACCTAGGTCCCCTATCGCTAATGGATCTAGCAAAGCAGTCGATGATCATAGCAAAGGTGCTAAAAGGGATATCATGGCATAGGCAGTCAATGGCATAAAGCTAAGATCGGAAGACTTTAGACTCTTCCCATTAACCACTAATGGTTAGAGTCATAAAGCGATGGAGGATGCCTAAATATGGTTCTCTAATTAGCACGTTAGGCACCCTCCCCGACTCATATCTCTCAAAACCTGTAATCTCGTGCCATGCCCGATGGGCCTGACTAGCAGGTGTGAAGTCTAATATACCTGGTCCAGCCTTAAGGCTAAATGGGTCATTAAACTCACTTTCATCCATGCTAAAGTCAGTGTCAAATGAATGTGTAGTAAATGATCGTCTGTTAGCCGAAACCTGTAATGTGCAATAAAACTCCAAAACAAGCTCTTGCCTAGCCAATATCTCCCTATTCTTAAATTACCTCCACCCTAACTTCCTAAAAGCTAACCTCAACTGTCTATCTACCCCTAATCTTTGCATGTCATTCCAATCAATTATAAAATGACTAAGGTCACTGAGTCGTGAAAATTTTTGATACCTCTCTCCCTCCCAATTATGAAACATTGTGAAGGGAGTGTTGCAGCAAAAGTGGATGTCAAGGGGTGGAGAATCTGGTGAAAAAGGCAAAGGGTTCCGCACGCACTTTCTCTGGTCACCATGACGAATCCGGCTAGATCCTGCATCATTCACCATCGAGAAAGGTGTTTTGGGTATTGGGTAATGTATGTAATTGGTTGGGAATGCTTGGGCTCAATCAGATTTGAAATTTTTGGTGGCGGGAGATTGTTAGTTTGAAATTTTATGTTGAATGACGCATGTCTAAGAGCTTTATAGTCGATTCTGCCAAAACCTGGCATACGCCAAGTGCACTAGCGTACGCCAGACTCCTAGAATTGGTGTGCACCAGCTATGTACTATACTAAAAAAACTACACACTAACTATACAAACACTTAAACTAAATGCATAAAACTTAGGAAATAAAATGCTCATCTAATTTTTTAGCTTTTATTTATGCTACATTCCTGAAATGTTTGAAAACCAGACGCTCCATCTACATGGGTCACAGGTGCAACTTCGACTTTCACAATTCACACAACTTGCGAATGGCATACCATGATGAACTACCTTTCCTTTAGGCCTTTTCGGCTTTAAGCCTAATAGGGTCCTCTTATAGTAACACAGTACGCTCTATCAGCGAGTTAGTGTTATTCTTGTCACAGTCTCCGTTGTGTTCTAACTTCCTGCACCTCGGACAAAATTCGAATCTCTTCATCCTCCTCTTGAAGACACTCTTTGATGTTCCTCTCAAGTATCTCAAGAAATTGTCATCTCGTCTCTCAATTCTCAAGGTCTTTTATGCTCGAGGGAGAATGATGAGACATATATCAATCGGAGCTTTATAGAAACTAATACACTAACTAAACAAACATACTTAGAGCAAAACATCTTGTTCTTTATTCTCTGCAGGTAAAAGAGCATTACTTTGTTCCAAATGTTCAAGCACTGGATGGCACATAAACCGATTGCACCTCCATATCTCGATTAATATCGCCTCCTCTAATGTAAATTTTGCACGATGCTCAAGCTCTACTAGAAGATGACATGTCTTGCCATAAACAAGCCTATAAGGCAACATTCCTATTGGTGTTTTGAATGCTGTTTAATACACCCATAAGACATCATCGAGCTTGTTTAACCAATCTTTCCTTGCTGTTCTGACCATTTTTTCCAAGATTTTCTTGAGCTCTTGATTTAAAAGCTCAACTTGTCTGCTAGTTTGGGGATGATAAGGTATTACCACCTTGTACATTACCCTATATCTCGTTAGTAGGACTTCAAATTGCTTGTTGCAGAAATGTGACCCACCATTGCTGATTATTGCTTGTGGGACTCCAAATCTCGAGAAGAGCTTCTTAAGAAATTGGATAACTACTCTAGCATCATTTGTTGGTTATGCCAAAGCTTCTACCCACTTTGAAACGTAGTCTACACCTATCCAGATATATTTGTTGCCATGTGATGTTGGGAAAGGACCCATGAAGTCCAATCCACAAACGTCAAAGAGCTCAATCTCTAAAATTCTAGATAATGGCAACTCATTCCTCTTTGAGATATTTTCTATTCTTTGGTAGCGGTCACAGTGCTCAACATAACTACGTACATCTTTGAAGATGAAAGGTCAATAGAATCCATATTCAAAGACTCAAGATGCGGTTCTTGAAGCTCCATAATGACCTGAGTAGGGAGTGTTATGGCATTGCTCTAAAATGTTTGCTACTTCCTAACTGGCAATGCAACGTTGCAGAACCCCATCATTGCACCTCTTGAAAAGGTATGGATCATCCTACACATACATCTGAACATCCCGTAGAAATTTCTTCCTTTACAGATAACTCAGATTTATTAGAATAATTTCTCCAAATAAAAAGTTGGCATAATCTGCATACCAGGGAGCTTCTACTCTACTCATCATCATAAGAGTTTCATCTAAAACTCTTCTTGTATATTCCTTTCAATCTCCATACCGTCGCTTTTCTCTAACCTAGATAGGTGATCAGCGAAAATATTTTTTGCTCATTTCTTGTCCTTAATGGACAAGTTGAATTCTTGGAGTAACAAAATCCAGCGCATCAAGCGAGGTTTGGCATCTTGCTTTGAGAAAAGATATCTCAAAGCTGCATGATCAGTATAAATTATAACTTTCGAACCAAGCAAGTACAATCTGAATTTGTCACAAGCGTAAACAACTGCAAGCATCTCCTTCTCTATGGTTGTATAATTGAGTTAAGCTCCTGCCAGTACTCTACTAGCATAATAGATGACATGGAGTTTCCCCTCTTTCTTCTGTTCAAGCACATAACCCAAAGCGATATCACTTGCATCACACATCATTTCGAATGGAAGCTTTTAGTCCGGTGATGAAATTACTGGAGCTGTGATAAGAGCTTTCTTAAGAGCATCAAATGCCTTAAGTTAGTGCTCATCAAAGTTGAAGGATACATCCTTAACCAGCAAATTTGTTAGAGGCTTCGCAATCAGAGAGAAGTTCTTGATGAATCTTCTTTAAAATCTGGCATGACCCATAAATGCTCTAACTCCTTTAACTGTGGTTGGAGCATCCATTTTTTCTATCGCCTCTATCTTAGCTATATCTACTTCTATACCAGCTCTAGAAATCTTGTGCCCTAGGACTATCCATTTGTCTACCATAAAATGGCACTTTTCCCAATTGAGCAAGGTTTGTTTCCTCACATCTTTTCAATACTTTGTCTAGGTTGTCAAGATAATGATCAAATGAGTCTCATAAAACAGAGAAGTCATCCATATAGATTTCCATAATCTTCTCGTTCATCTCCTGGAAGATAGACTCCATACAACATTTGAATGTTGTTGGGCACAACTTAATCTAAAAGGCATTTTGCGATTTGCATAAATACCGAAGAGGCAGGTGAAAGATGTCTTCTCTTGATCTTTGGGGTATATTATAATTTGGTTGTACCCAGAGTACCCATCCAAAAAGTAATAGTAAGAATACCCCACAATCCTTTCCAACATTTGATCAATGAAAGGTAGTGGAAATGATCTTTCGGTGTGGCATCATTTAATTTACAATAATCAATGTACACTCTCCATCTGGTCACAGTTCTTATCAGAATGAGCTCCCCTTCCTCATTGATCACAATAGTCATTCCCCCTTTCTTGGGAACACAATGTATTGGGCTAACCCATTCACAATCCGAGATTGGATAAATAATTCCAACTTCGAGGAGTTTTATCACTTCCTTCTTAACAACCTCCTTCATGTTAGGATTAAGTCTCCTTTGTCAGTCTACTCTTGGCCTCGCTCCATCCTCTATGAGAATGTGGTGCATCACAATTTTTGGGCTTATCCTCTTGATATCAGATATTTACCAAGCCATGGCCTTAATCCGTTTGTTCACAACTGTGAGCACTTTCTCTTCTTCTTCCTTAGTGAGCTTGTTCAATATAATAATCGATAATCTCCCTCCATCTATTAAGAACATATATCTCAGATGCGAGGGTAGCTCTTTTAGTTCTAAGGAAGGAGCTTTCACAATTGAGGGTGGAGTACAATATTTCAAGTGAATTTTGAGCTCCTAAAGTAGACCTTTCTTGTCAATTTCCTCCTTAACTTTTTCCATGATATCCTCCTCTTGTTTCTCTAGTTCTTTATTCTCAATTCTAGAGATGTTCTCCTTGCACAACTCGAGGATACACTCATCTACAACATCAATTTTTATGCACATCCCTTCATCAAGAGGATAGCGCATAACACTTGTCATGTTGAACTCAACATTCTCGTCTCCAATTCTAAGCACCAATTTGCCATTATACACATCTACCAATGCATGTGCTATGTTGAGGAAGGGTCTACCATAAATCTGTGGATAGTTCTTGTCCTCAGAGAAATCCAGAACTACGAAGTCAATTGGGAAGATGAACTTGTCAATCTTCACTAGGACATCCTCAACCACACCGTATGGCTTCTTAATAGTCTAGTCTGCTAACTGGAGAAGCATTGAAATTGGCTTAACTTCACACAAATCTAATTTTTGAAATGTAGATAAAGGCAGTAAGTTGATACTTGCACCTAAATCACACAAACAATTTGGGAACTCGGTTTCACCAATGAAATAGGGAATTATAAAACTCCCCAGATCTTGTAGCTTCATCGAAAGATTCTTTGAGATTAGAGAGCTACAATTTGCCGTAAGTGTAATTATCTCTCCATCTTCCCACTTTCTCTTCTTAATGATGAGTTCCTTTAGAAACTTGGCATAGTGTGGAACTTGATCTAGCATCTCTAAGAAAGAGACACTAATTTGAACATTTTTCATTTTCTCCATGAATCGTAACAATTTCTCATCTACCCCAACTTTTGCTTTACCCTCTGAGGATAAGGCAGAATGGGAACTATTGGTGGTGGTGTTACGTAAACTTCTTCTTCCTCTGCCACTTCTTCTCGCAGGACCTTGTCCTTAAGAACTTCTTCCTCCTTATCCTTGTTTGGATTTTCCACATCACTTTCCTTAGCCTTCTCTTTCACTTTTTGAGAAGCTAATTCCTTGCCACTTCTCAAGGAAATTGCATTAACATGGCCTCAAGGATTTGCCTTAGTAGAACATGGGAGAGAGCCAGATGCTCTTCATGCATTTGTCTTTGCAATTTCCCCAAGTTGTACTTCCATGTTGCGCATGGTAGTTGCTTGCCCTTTTAGAAATTGTTCTAAATTATTCTATCTTGCTTCTTAGGCCGCTAATACCTTCAAGATTTGACTTTGGTTGTTGGATGATTCTCCCGTTTGTTGGATGAATTTCTCAACCTTGTCAAACCTGTTGCAAGACACGTAAAGACAATCCTTTATTAGAAACGATCACTATACTATCATCATTGTTTCTATCTTTCCATGAGAAGTTAGGGTGGTTTCTCCAACCAGGACTGTAATTTAAGAAATATGGGTTGTTTACCATTCGGTTTTCTCCTTGTCCTTGGCCACTCACAAAATTGACCTACTCTGTAGATTGGCTCATCATTGCACATTGACTAATCTCGTGGCCAGTGTTGCCACAGGCTTTGCAATGCTGTTGTAAAGCAACAACATCAACTTTGTTTAGAGTCAAATCGCGCAATTGCTTTGCCATTAAGTCTAATTATGCTTGAAAAGATGAGGAAGCATCAAGTTTAATTATTCCTCTTCTCTCACTTTGCTCAGTTACCTCCCTTAACTCTCTAATAGGTTGTTTTTTTCTCTCATTCGTGATTATCCTATTTATTACTGCCAGCTCTTCCAGAATCGGGTGGGCTTCATCCCTTTCCTTTCTCAGGAAATTTTCATTAGACACTGAATCAACGGTACCCATAGTTATTAGCGACAGGCTAAAATAAAAAATCTTAAGAAGAGACTCATCAGACAAACTATGGTGCGGGCATTTTTATTGCAATTCCTTAAATCTCTCCCAAGTTTTACTCAAAGACTCTCCTTCATATTGTTCGAAGTTGGTGATCTCCTTACCGAGCTTGTTAGTCTTTGAGTAGGGGAAATATTTGTCAAGGAAAGCATTTGCGAATTGCTCCCATGTGGTTATTGGAGTACCCTTAAGTTGCTTATACCAAAGTTTAGCCTTGTCACTTAACATATAAGGAAATATTCTGATCTTAATGGCATCATCAGACGCTCCAGGATACTTAAAATTATCAGCTAATTCTATGAAGTTCCTCAGATGTTCATTTGGATCTTTATTAGGCAAACCATAGAACTGACCTCAAGCTTGAAGCATATGAATCATGGATGGCTTAATTTCAAAGTGATTAGCTTCAACAGTTGGCTGTTGGATTCCCGTTTTGGCTCCTTCGTATATTGGTCTCCCATGATCCATTAAAGAATGTCTAGGGGCATGAACTCCAGCCCATTGACCCTCATGCCTTTGGTCCATTCTCTCTTTTTCTTGTCTCTCCCTACGCAATGACCTCTCTAACCATGTTATTTCTTCTTCAATCTCCATCGGGGAAATATTTGTTAAACATATTAAGGGCATTCATGTAACTTGTCAAGCAAGACAAGTCACTTGAGCAAAAAGTAAATGAAAAATAAAGAAAAATAAAAAAAATAAGAATATAATAATATTCTAATCCAAGTTCATAAACCGAATTGCGAGTCTAAATCTCAATCCCTAGCAACAGCGCCAATTGACGGACTACCTATTTCTTTTAGCTACTTGTGCGATTCCACTCGTTGTTTTGTTCTATCTTGATTTTACCTAGGAAAGGATGATCGGTCATTCGTTCGAGGGGTTAGTCTGGTGTACGCCAAGACCTTGGGCATGCGCCAACTTTCTCTTTCTGGCATACGCCGGACAAGGTTGGCATGCGCCAACCATAGACCAAAATCAACTTCAGGCACACACCAACAACACTAGGCGTGTGCGATTTGCTTTCAAACAGACAACTTGGCGAGCACGAAGTACGGCTGGCATGCACCAATTCAGCATAGATTTGCAGTAGACAGATTACAATAAGAGTAAGTAAGGTTGTCGAACTACAGGGATTGAGTTGTTATGCCTACTCTAAGGTTTACTTACTTAACTAGGATCAGCTTATGAAGCTTGTTGTTGAACTCAAGTGATCTAAAGTCTTGGCATGCACCAATTCAGCATAGATTTGCAGTAGACAGATTACAATAAGAGTAAGTAAGGTTGTCGAACTACAGGGATAGAGTTGTTATGCCTACTCTAAGGTTTACTTACTTAACTAGGATCAACTTATGAAGCTTGTTGTTGAACTCAAGTGATCTAAAGTCTTAAACATCAAGCATCAAGAGCATATGAACAAGCACTTAGATAGTTTTTGTCACAAAATAGATTATCAACAACTAAGAAGTTAAAAGCGAGCTAAGTACCTTAAAAGCCAATATAACCAAGTGATTCAGGGGGTATACGAAGCATGTGACATGGTACAAGTATTTCATAGGCAATCAATCTACACTTTCACGCTAGAAAGATCTAAATTGACCATTAACCAAGCTTAGAAGGTTAGATATGTTCTTTCACCCCATCAACCAACTAAACTCAGTCAAGAACCAACGATGTATATCACTCAAAGCACAATCAATAACTAAGGAAGATTTCTCTTCAATTAAAGCCACAGATCATCAAACTAACATTTCTTCAAACCTATCTCCTTTCAGTCTCAAGATTTGACTAAGTACAATAACTTGGTGATCAAACAAGTGAAAGCATGGCATAAAGCTCGTTAATAAGAACATGTTCCTACACATATTAACCCCTCTAAACCATGGCTACATATAAGGCAATAAGCCACAAAACTTATAGCAAACTACTCACATATATTTATATAAACACAAAGCATCTTTATAAACAAATGGAAGAGCAAAGGTAAGAAAGCTTATCAAAGTTCTTCAAGCTTTCTTGCCTTCACCTCCAAGTCCAAGAACAGAGAGAGAGTCTTTGATTTTTGTCTATTTCGTGCCTCTCTCCTAACTAACTTGGCTCTCTTTGCCTTACAAAGCAAAACTAGCCTATATACTAACTATTTAATGAAATAGTCATAAAATATCTAATCTAACTTATCTTACTAAAATATCTAGCCTAAAATATCTAAAAGAGTAAGCCAAGATGTCCCCCTTCCTTCACAAGAGCTCTAAGCCGACCTTGTCAAATCTCCACTTTGTTTGTCCAACACTCAGCTTTTATTTTACTTCTGTCAGTCTGGTCTGGTATACGCCAGATGCACTTGGCGTGCACTAGCCTTCGCATTTTTCCTTCTCTAAGTGTGAATGGTCGTCTACGTGAATGGTCATCTGAGTAACGACTACTTGGCATGCACCATGTAGGCTTGGCGTGTGCCAGCTTCTTGTTCTTTGCATTCTTTGGCTTTGCATCTTCCTTCTTGTCCTTGACTTCGTGTGTCCGCTCGATCGTCCTCCACTTCTCCTCGAATAGGCTCCTAAAAACAAGCAAACATAATGAAAAACGATAAACTCAACATAAACACACAATGAATAAAAACTAACACTATGACAACTAAAATGCAACTAAATCAACCTAAAACACTAAGAACGATCTACTAAAATGACACAAATAATGAGTATTTTTGACACTCATCAAACCTCTCACATCTTGTCAAGTGACTTTGTTATATAATTTAGCAGAGCATAAGACTTTGTTTGTGTTATATTGATTAAATATAATTACAAGCTAATATTTAAAAACTCACGGATCTGTGATTGGGAAAGACAATACGGTTGATAATGATTTTCTGATTGTAGAACCCTCTAGTGACCATACGTGTATATGCATCGACTATGTTCGTCAACACCCACTACCTATTTCGCAGTGTATTGAAATCATATCATGATATACGGAGGCCTTGTCCCAAATATATCAACTCCCCACTACAAAATTAACCAAATTACCAACAATTACATTAGCCAACAAAAACGACTAACATCAGTAACAGACTATGTATCATGCATAGAATAGGTACAAAGATTCGAGACAAGGTACCAATAATGCAAACCAAGAGTACCAGCATAGCATACCAAAGGTACCAATATTTCAAAACAAAGGTACCATTTTTGACAACATAGGTACCAACAATGCATAACAAAGGAACCATTATTGCATAACACAAGTACAACATAGGTACCGACATTGCATAACCATATCAACATAAAGTGCAACTAGTTTAAGGAAAAAACAAGGAATAATAGCTTTGGGTCACTTACATAGCTAACAATGGATTTCACAGTTGGTTCTTTCAAAAATGAATAACATTTTGCTGCTTCCGCAACTATCTCAGGAGTGATGACTATGTCGGTGATATAGGTTTTTGGATTTGGATTCTCGACTTGACTTTTCGCAAAGGCCTCTCTATCGACAAGTTGAATGTCCTGATCATCCCTCTTTCTTGTTCCTTTTGTGATCTTGGCTTTATTGCATTTGCGGAGACTGATAAATGGTGTTTTGCATGCTTGGCTATGGAATCTTTCCCTCTTCTCCTTTACTGGCTCTATAGTTGTAGATTGTGCTAGTTCTTGTGTTAATCCCAATGAAAAACTAGGCATGTCATCAACCGGAACAGCCTTTGCACTCATCTCTGTCACCTTCTCCCCTGTGCTCTTCTCTGTTACTAGCTTATCTATTAGTTTAAATAGCACAATAGCAAGATGATCAATATCACTATCCAATTCACAGACCTCTTCATGCTGCATCCTTTGATCTTCTACCTGAATGTCATTAGCAATGTTGTTAGGAAGTTCACACATCTTAACCTCATCAGCGACATCATTAGACTCAGACTGCATGTTCCTTCCCTCATCAAGATTTGTGTCTTCATCAACAGTCCTATCTTCAATGTCGCTATTAGGGGCCTATAATAATATTGTACCAATATAACATGTATAAGGGACCAATATTGCAACCGATTTCAGCAAGTCAAAATATATGAACATACTCACCAAAACAAGTTTTCTCCTACGATAAGTAAACTTGACCAATTTTGTGACATCGTCCTGAATGATTTCTGTTTGCCCAACAATTGCTTCACCTTGTCTTATATCCTCGTCTGCTTCCTCCTCTGCTTCATCCTCAGCTTCATCCTCCTCCACTTCCTCCTTAGCTTCATCCGCTTCCTCTCCCTTTTGTCTCAAGTCCTCTTTAGCTTGCTCTGCTTCCTCATCTTCCTCATCATCTACCGCTTCACCCTTCTCCTGGGTGACCTTCCTCTCTTCTATTATTTTCTCCAAAGCTCGTTGTTGTTGTATGAGGTCAAAATAAACTTTGTACAGCTAATAAGAAGATGAACAAAATAAGTAAGTTTACATGTGTTTCAAGTAATTTAGTTAATCAATTAAACTAAATGATAAGCTGTAATTACCTCTTCTGTTAACAATTTGCTCCACTTCTCTAGCCTAATTGCATCGTCTGTGGCATGAGTGACATGAGAGTTGCTTCTTTGTTTGATTTGGTTGAAGTACTCAACCAAAGCACACGTGTTCTCGCCCATCTTCACAAGCAAACTACTGTTGAACTTGTCCAAAGTTAATAGAACCTTGTCGTTGAAGTCATCTGCCATAAACTTGGCCCAGTTGTATTTTCTAACTTGGGATATCTGCTCTAAGTAGCTCCAATAATACCCTAGGATGACTTTCGAGATGTGCAATGCAATAAATACACCAAGAGCATAGAAGATATATAACTTGACCCATTCATAGTTATGTATCTTCTTCTTCCTCAACAAAATGTTCGTTACATCTACAACATTAGTGCACAATTCCCTTGACAATGGAATTTCAAATTAGGCCATATCGTTTTTGAACTGTGCCCTAGGCATATCACGGAATTTACCCTTCAGGACCATCAATTTGCTACCAAAATTCAACTTGTTCATCCAACTGAGCACCTCCTTAACACCTTTCGGGGATGGATTACTGTGCTTCATTAGCAGAAGAAAACCAAATTCAGGCACTTCGATTAAGGCTCACCTCTCTTTCTGGTCGTTGAGGCATCTATAGTTTAGAAAGCTTTTGTTGATTTCAATGATGCAACTAGGTTAGCAAACAAGCCTCATCTATAATAACTAAATACAACTAATCAGTAATTCATTATACTCTACCAATACCTTCTTCCCTCTACCCTCTTCTTCCCCTACCACTACGATCTTCTTCCCCTGTTTTGGGGTCTTTTTAGTACTAAGCTTTTCTTTTTGGTTTTTTTCATCTTCACTACACAAGCTATAGCATAAACACCAAGAACATCAACGAACACAAGTTCTAATATCACATACTAGAGTTACCCATATTAACAGGTACCGTACCAATACTATATGCCAGATGTACCTACCACTCTTAAAGAAAAGGGTACCAATATTGCATTGCAAAGGTAGCAAAATTGAATATAATAAGTACCAAAATCACCGAACACCAATACTAATATTCATAGATTATTCCATAGGGTAAATGAGGGAATTGTATTGGTCGGAGTAGATGTTACCGTACCTGGTTGGGGAGGTGAGTCGGAATGGTAGAGCAATAGGGCAGAGTGCCAGATTGATGAGGCAGAGTGCCGAAGCGATAAGATAGAGTGCCGGGTCGATAAGATGGAGTGGTAGGGTCAAGTGGTGGGGTCGAGTGATGCTGGGGTTATGGCTTAGAGACGGTGGGTGTTAGGGTCGAGTAGTGGGGTCGAGTGACTGGGCATATCGAGGAGATAGTGGTGCTGGGTCGAGAGGTGGGGTCAAAGGTGGGGTTAGGATTAATACAATATTTTGAATGAAAAGGATTTAAGGATATTGAATTATAGAAAATAAAATATAAATTAAATGTGAATGGAAAAAATTACGGGATTCTATTCAATTTATTTAAAAAATTAGGTGTGATAAGGAAATAATAGATAATGAGTGATTTCGTTTATTAGTCTAATATCCATTGTACTCTTACACATAATAACTGTCAGATTAAGAGTTTAAGGTAAAAAAATTTATCCAATGGACTAAAAATAATCCCCATGGTGGGGATTAATTTTTAGTAGTCCCTATTGAATCCAATGCCGTTTTAAGGAGGTTTAACACTTCAACATCGTACAACATCGTATTTGTACGAAAATATTTAACATCTGATGTTGTAGATATTAGAATATTTATCATTGGTGAATACAAATCTACTTCTCAGATCTTAGATTAAAATTTACAAATATAAAAAATATTATTAAAAATCAATCTTAAAAAATGCCCTAAAGAAAATTTTATATATCAAATAGTAAAGATTGAGAAATCCATTTCACCCGAGAGCCAATCTTAGAATTTAACAAGGGAATCAGCGGAGAAGATAACTTTGACTAGCTTGCCACCAGGACTATTAGCTGCATAATATGCACTATAGTAATTAATTCCAATAAAATCATACGACCCTTTGGTCGTATAAGATTGCTCTTGGGTGAGTTTAGGTAGCCTTTTCCCGACAAGGCGGCGCATGTTGATTGGGTAGTCACCACTTGTTAAAGGATCCATAAACCTAACAGATAAAGTTTATATTAAAATAATTAATAAAATTTAATCTTTGTTCTTTGAACTCTTTTTTCCAGCAAAATTACTTGATGCGATAAATATCGGGTTAAGAATACGTCCAAGAGAAAACGATCACACAAGTAATATAGTGATAACTAAGATTGTCTTCACAGGAACAGATGGATCAATTCTCTAATTACCCAATTATGAATTCTCAATCTTAATCTAAGCAATTGAAATTTAGTGATTGGTTGTTAACTCTAATGCTACGAATCGTTACGCGAACCTAGGATCGTCAATCCTAAATTCAAATAGGGATCCAAACTAAAATAACAAAATACCCGGATGAAATTTGTACTACAAATTAAGGTTCTCAATCTCAATCCTCACACACAAAACTGTTGGAAACAAAAATAATATTTGTCTTCCCACGATGGTGTTACAGTAATTTTACCTTTTGGGAGTGACCACTTTTAATACTTCACAAACTACTTTTCCTTGTGAAAGGTACTATATGTAAACTTTGCCTTCATGAAGTGGCTTGGTGACTTCATGAAGCACTCTACCCTTCAAAGGTGATTAAAGTGGAACTTTGCCTTTCAAAAAGGGTACATGCACAAGTGGCTTAAAAAAGAGTGAAAGTGACTTTATGAAGCACATTACCTACCTAAACTGAATAAAGAGGGGTTTTGCCTTCCGGGGGAACATGTGCATGTGACTTAAAGAAGGGAGAAAGTGACTTCATGAAGTACTATGTCTCCCATAAGTGACCAATGTAGAAATTTTACCTCCTTGTAGTGGGGGGTCCCATGCATGACTTAAAGGAGGGGAGAGAAGTAACTTACATAAGTACTTTACTTTCCAAGAGTGATTAAAAAGGAAATTTTACCTCTTGGTAGAGGGGTTTTCATGCTTGTGGCTTCAAAGAGGGGGCGAAAGCACTTTATCTCCCAAGAGTGACCAAAAGAGAATTTTTACCTTGCAAGGGGGTCTTCCGCGCGTGGCTTTTAGAAGGGAATGAGTGACTTCCTAAAGTGCTTTGCCTTCCAAGAGTGACTAAAAGGGATATTTTGCCTTCTTGAAGGGGTTGGTGTCTTCTTAAAGCATGCCCTTTGAAAAGGAGGGGGGATTCCCTTAGGCCTTTCTTGCCTTTTGGCAGGATAGGTGTGAAGAGCCACTTTGCTTTTTGGAAAGGGAAGTTTGAAGACTTTTCTTTGCCTTCCGGAAGAGGAGGTGTGAGGAGCCACTTTGCCTTTTGGAAGAGGAGGTGTGAGGAGTCACTTTGCCTCTTGGAAGGAGAGGTGTGAAGAGTCACTTTGCCTTTCAGATGGGGAAGTGTGAAAAGGCATTTTGTCTTTCGTAAGAGAAGGTGCAAAGAGCTTACCTCACCTAAGAGACGTGGTAAGAGCTTATCTTGCCAAGAGGAAGTGTCGAGAGCTTACCTTGCCTAAGGGAGGTGTCGAGAGCTTACCTAGCCTAAGGAAGGTGTTGAAACCTTACCTCGCGTATGGAAGGTGTTAAGAGCTTACCTCGCCTAAGGAAAGTGTCAAGAGCTTATTTCTCCTAAGATGGGTGCTTTCACTTTAGGGAGGTGTTAAGAGCTTATTTCACCCAAAATAGGTACTTTCACATTGGAAGAGTGTAGAGAGCCTTACGAAGGCATAAGAGGCTTACTTTGCCTAGAGGATGCATAAAAAGCTTAATTTGCCTTAAGAGAGTTCAAAGAGCCTACTTACCGTAAGAAGGCACAGAAAGCTAGGCAAGGTACTGGAAAGCTATGAGACCATGCGCGGTCAAAAGAGATAAACTTGGGCTTTGAATAAACCAGAAGAGATAAGTCCCAAAAATTAGGTGATATGGGTGGTTTTGATATGAGATAAGGATAAGCATCCCCGAAGATGGACATTAGAAGAGTCCAAGTGGAAGGAGGAGCAGAGTCTGAGTGCAAGGAGGAGACAGACTCTTTTACCTATATAAAGGATGTTCGAGGAGGATAAATAGAGATCAATCAATCAACCACACAAATCTTTTATCAAGCTCAAGCTTCTATTTGTAATTCTTAAGCTACGCATTAGCGCTTGATTAGGAGGCCGGGCAGTAGATCCTGGTTAGAGGAGCTTAGCTCAATTAGGTAGCGGTGGTCATTTGATCACTTATTTTCATGAAGTCAACCTTGAGACGAGCCTCCAAGCTGTCAAGAGATCATCATTGACACCTTGTTACTTTTTCCCCACAACAGTTTTTTGGCATGCTCGGTAAGACTAGGAGAATGTTTAGAGAAAGAGGCGAACCTATTCCAGCAAGATGACCAAGAACCACATACTACTCTCTTCTTAACACCTTATTGAGAAGAATACGACTAAGGCAGCTCTTCCCAAAAAGTTGAGGAACCTAATCAATACGACACCCCTAAAGGAGCTGGCCATACCTCCTAATACCCAGATAGGCATAGGGAGGAACATCACTTTTAGCATGGCTCTTTTTAAGGAGTCAAACCATACAGCTCCCTCTAAAGAGCCGACCAATACAGCTTCTCCTAAAGAGTTGTCTGATTCCACCTCTAGTGAAGAATCAGTTGCTATCTCAGTAGGACAAGATGCCCTAGCCCAGATGAGGCAAATAATGGAGCAACTGATGGAGAAGCACACCAATGGCTAAACAGCTAGATAGTTACCTAGATCAATAAAGTTCGAAGCCATGTTGAAGAGACATTCCAGAGAACCACAAAGGAGAACCCATGTCAGACTCAATAGCTCTTTGATCAAGCTAAGTTCTTTAGGAGGCCACTCAACAAAGACAAAGGGGTATGCACACCACTACCACTTCCCACCAATTATACCTTTGATCAGACCCAAGAGATTTCCGGTGTGACTGCTAGAGGTCTATCTACAAGGACCGCAAAATATCAACCATGCCAAATATCACCTATCTGGGAGATTCAAGAGATAGATAATACTAGATACTATAAGTCTATTGATATAAGAGTAGCAACGATCAATTGAACCAAGACCAACATCAAATGGCCCAAGAAAGGGGCAGCTACCTAGAGTAAACACTGGAGGCAATGCTTATAGAAGAGGAACACAAGGAACAACCCTATCTTCACTAGGGCCCCAGCTCCTACACAAGGCTTACGATGGCCAGGGTATGAAAAAGACAAAAATGACCAAGTTAACCATCAATTGATGTTTGGAATGCCATGGCCGAGGATAGGCCAACTACAACCCCCTATCGAAGACTTCAATGAAGAAACTCTTAGAGCACAAGACCAAGGGTTCCTTGACATGAACTGCAGAGGAAGTTGGTGACTTAAGTACTCACTGATGTGGGAATTGAGGTAAGGTAGGCATATCAACCAAGATTTACCAAGCCTTACCTAGAGGCATTTGACGAGGTTAACTATCCATATGGATACCATATCCCAGACTTCACTCATTTCTCAGGTGAAGACGGCAAGTCATCTATGAAGCATATAACAAGGTTTAATATCCAATATGGAGAGGCTACAAATAATGATGCACTTTGTGTGCACCTATTCTCGATGACCCTTACTAAGATGGCCTTTACTTGGTACATTAATCTACCACCATTGTCAGTAAGGAGTTGGGCAAAGATGGGGTAGATGTTCCACAATTAGTTCTTCTGGGCTGAGTAGGACTTGGGTAAAGATAGAGCAGAAGTTTCATAATTAGTTCTTTCAGGCTGAGCCAACCATCACCATATCAAACTTTTCTCATATGCAGCAGCTGGAAGGAGAGTGTAAGCCCTCTATCAAGTTAAATTCCTAAGTGTCACTAGCTAAGTTGTTTTACGATTAAGTTATAGAAGTACTACTTTTTAACATATCGGCTTTAGCGTTGGTTGGTCTACTAGGTGAATACTTGTATGTACAACTTTAGTGTTATGCTTGAGCATGTTTTAGAGTTCTAAAACCTTTAGACAAGCCTTCACTTTGGTTACTTAGTTCATTTTCAAATTTTTGTCAAATTAGCCTCGGGTAAGTGGATTGATTTGAGCTGCTTGGGGATAATGGCCAAAACTTTCTCATTTTTGATCCAAATTGGACAAGTGAACATGTTTGGAAAGCTAAGAAGGTTGAAATGGAGCTTGAAGTTATTAGGTGATGCTATGTGTTTTACTTCATTTTAAAGTTAAGGAACGAGATAGGCTTCAAGGGAAGTCATTCAGGAGGTATATAAGACTCTATTTTGACTAAAGAACAAGAAAAAAATAATATAGACACTCTGAAAACCGAAAGAGGAAATAGGAAGAAGCTAGGAGGAGAAAGAAGAAGAAGCAGACAGGACGAGAAAGAAACGTGCGGTAAGGGATCTTTGACTCAGATTTGAACTTTATAATTGTCTACAAAGTTATAGAGGACAGAAAACCCTATTCTATGGTATATTAACTTTGTTTATTTGATGAATTATTGAACTCATGAAGTTCATTTTATGTTGGCTTGTTAACTGAGCCTCAAATTTGAGTAGGTTAAAGGAGAAATGACTTTGTGACTTGATTATGTTAAGAGATGAGTTGATTTTTGGATATGTTGTGATGAAAAACAAATAGAGGAGTCCTATTTTGGTGGTTTTGTTGGTTGTTGACGATGTTAAAGTAAGAATATATGATTATGTGAGTATGTTGATGGAGATGTGTGGAAGTGTTGATGGAATTGTTGAAAGGAGGTTAGTTGGTTAGTTTTGAATGAGATTTTGGTATGTGTATGGACTGCCATGATCTCTTTTATGTATGATTATAGTTCTATGGATGTTGTATGGTTATGTAGTATTTATATGTTCTTAGGAAAACAAGTGGACAACCAACGAGCCAAAACATTTACGGAAGTTTAGGTTTACGAATTTGGAAGAGGTTAAGGTGAGTGGATAATGGGTTCTTGAAAATCATTATTTTCATTTGCCATCTATATTCCTTGTTATTTTCAAATTAGAAAGTGAATAAGCTATGCCTTGTATATTGGATCTATTCCATTGATTACTGCATCATTGATACTACTTCATCGAAAGACCTTCATTTGTGATCTTATTTCTTGATACTAAATACTATTTGCACACCCCTAAATTATATTCGTGCAAAATTGCCTTAAAAATATTGACAAAAGTTGTTGTTTCTCATCCGACTGTAAAACTAACAATAAGATATGTTTTGAGGGCTCACTGCAAGTCATAAGGAACGTAGAAATGACCAAAAAGTTCACACCATCTTGAGGGTTGTGAGAATCGTTATCCATTCTATCTCTAACAATGACGTACGTGGAGAGATGAGAGGCAATAGTGGTAGAGGGTGATGTGGACGTCATTAATTTTAGTGAGAAATAGAGAGAGAGCAGAGAATTTTGCCTGTTAGGGTTTTCATGATTGAATTATTTTGGCCTCCTATCTTAGACTATCCATACCCACAATTCTGCTATAGTGCCTTGACCCTTGTTCACGTGAGCGATTTCCATGCTCTCAGATTTCGGCTCACATCCCTGAACTCACTATAGTGTTTTGCCCCTACACCACAACAATTTTTTTAAATTTAGCAAACTGTACTAAACTTAAATAATTTTTCTATTAATTTGAAAAATGCTAAATTTAATTTAGATCTAAGAAATTTGTGAAATAAAAATTTTATTCGGATCTGTATCTGTAATTATTTTATAAAGATGAGAGGAGCGGGTATGAAAAATAATGAAAAAGTTAGTATCTATTTATAGATTTTTCAAATAATTCTGGACCACAAAATTTTTAAATGATTCTGGACCACACAAATGTTTTTTAATCTTAGAAAGTCAAGTTATTTGGATTCGAAAATTTCTATAAATTATCAAAAGTATTAAAAAAAATTGTGCGAACAAAAAAGTGTACAATGGTAGAAATATATTTTATATTTTTAATACAATGGTAGAAATGATTCTTTTGTCACGACCCGATCTGACGTCGGTGATCAGCGCTAAACTCTACAACATATCAATGACACAATACAGGCCTAGCAAGCCTCAACCGATCTCCAAACATATCAAACCAAGTGGAAGACAAATTACAAACATAATTATCTCATAAGTCTTATCAACATGCTAAAACCAAACCAAAATAATTTTACAAATCAAAATCCACAAACATCTCCAAAATACTATTACTACGGAGCAACTATACAAGAGGAGACAAAAGCATAATCCGGAGACCTCAAAGTGTAGTCCTCGAAGGAAAAAGCTGGGCTTGTATCACAGACTCCAAAAACTCAAAACAAACTAAAGTCCTTGAGAACCTAAAATAGATTTTGTAAGGGGTAAGTGTCTGAAAACACTTAGCAAAGGAATAGAACATAACATATTAGTTATGGTTGACATATGCATGCACCAAAAGTCAACCATGCCCGACTTCACTCAAAATTAAAATGTGTGATGACCAAATGATATACGTAATACCAAACACCATATAAACACACACATACAGAGCTATGAATATGTTTTGTATTGCCCCTTCCTCTGACTGCTAGGGATATCCAAATGGTCAAATAGATCTCCATTTTTTCACAAACAAACAAAGCTAACATGCAAATATAAGCTAGTTATAGCAATCAAATGTAAACTAGTGATATCCCCTAAACTATGAGCTCATAGACTAACATCCCCGGTTAGTACAGGAAAGCCTATTCATTTCTCTCATAAAAACACATATCTTATCAAACATATGACCCAATGGTCCAGAATATATCCATCAGACGAAACAAATGAGCCCCGAGCTAGCTCTCTAGCCTGCTGTTCACAAATGTCACATGCCTCACAATACAATCACAAATATGTCCAAACGTACCATGGACCAAACCATATGTATGTGATGCACACAATCAAGCTCTGAAATATACACATATCAAACACAACCAAATTTATCATGTACTATTTGCTTACTCAGACAAATATCGCTCAAATGCGTCAATTTCCAAATCTGATTTCTCTTTCAACTTCAAGCTTCTCAAACCTTTGAAAACTCTGTTCAATAATATACAACCACATAATGAGGTTAACTCTTGGTTTCCAAAACCAATTCACCTCAAACGCTTCAAAACGACCAACTTATGTCTACTCGCTATCATTCATCACAAAATTATCCAAGCATAATCAATAGTTCAAATCCTTTAAGCACTTGGTTGCTTACCAAGTACTCACATGTATATACCATATATACAAGTTACACATGCTCACAAGATGACATAATAATCTGTTTTGCCAAACCGAATACCAACGGAGCACATGGCAATTTCCATCACAATTTCTCAATCACAAATAGATCAAGCTCATTAAAGACAACCCAATTATCACTTGTACTCAACTCCTCTACATGTTCTTGAAAATCCAAACTCTCACACTTAACCTCAATTTCGCAAAAATCAACTTAACAAGCTTTACTCCTTCAATTTGCACAACTCAGCACACAGCTAGCATGTCCAACTTCAAAAAGATGTATAAGATGTTTCTCTCAACCAAAACAGGCATATAATATATATTCGGAAAGCCCATGAAGTCCTATACAATAAAATTTAAATATCCAATTCAAATTTGGAGCCTAAAGATACTTAACAAGTCATTTTTCTTAACCCCTTTTAATCTAAACACAACCAGATAGTCCAAACTTCAACCAACTCTTCAACAAGATTTCTTCATCCCAACAGGGCATACAATACATAGTTAGAAATATTTAAGAGTCCTCTACAATCTATCAAAATTTCAGATTCCAATTCAAAGTCTAAGTACGCTTACCAATTGCGTTTTCCTTAATAACCTCAGCTGTGTGTTTGTTCAACGACGACCATATTCAAAATGACTTTCCTGTTGATTCCCTGATCCAAATACCTCATATGATATACCAAAAGAAAGGTATTGAGGTTCTCTACAACTTTCTTTATATTGTTTGAAGACCAAATTTGAATAGAGTTATGCTTACCACTTAATTCTTTGTCGACCTGCTTGTTTCTTCCTCTTTCCACTTTCTCAACCTTCTCTCTTCTTTCTCTGAGTTTTTCATTTTATGACCAAGTGGTGAGCTTTCCTTCTCTTCTAGGCAAGCTTTAGGACATACATGAAGAGGTATGTGAGGTCTAATCACATTCAAACCACCTCTTCAACTTAATATAACTTAATATAACAAGGAGACAAAATATGGGGTCCAACTAGATTCATCTAGAAGCAAGCAGCTTGACCAAGGCAATCTTGCTTTGGTTTTTGTCCAAATTTGGTAGTTGATAATTTTGTTTCTTATGGTGTCCAGTTTCTAAATCAGTTAGAATTTCACAATTTGAAGCCCTATTGAAGAAGTTATGACCATTTAACCACTCAAAGGTCAAACTGGCTGACAACTTCTTCAAGCAATAGTTTCACCCATTTTCATCCACCTCTGCCCAAACTTGTAGATACTAAGTTGTAGGTCTATGTGTCTATTTTTTGAATCAAGTAGAATCACAAAATTTGGAGCAATATTATGGAAGTTATGAATTTTTCACTAACCAAAGGTCAATCTGTCCGAATCATCCAACAACTTCTCAAGCAAATATTTTCTCTAAGACTTGTAATGGTTGAGATGTGTCTCCAATGACACCAATTCATATCTTTGAATACTTCAAAGATGTCATCCAATATAACCATCTCAATCCGATGCATTCCGATCAATCATTTTACCGAATGTTACACCTTATTGGTCACCGAGGCGTGCAATTTGTCCAATGGCTAGTCGCCACGTGACAGCCTACGAGTTCACAGCCCCGGCGCTGCGCATGCTATTAATGGGGGGTCCTCAACGGCGGTGGACATGTGACGTTGCCGGACTGAGTGTCAATATAACCCTCGATGCTCGGGATCTATGCTCTGTAGATCGAAAGGGATTTTGATTCCCCTTTGCTTTATGAATCCCAGAATTTGTCGAATTTGGCCTTTTGTGCTTTTGACAAGTTTTTTATTTTTTCATGACTTATGGAGAGAAATAAATGTATACTATTTTTTTGTTAATTTCTGTTTCGTATTCAATTTTTTTGAAAGGTAAAATCTTTAATTTGTTCTGAGAAGGGTTTCACTATCTAATCTTTAATCTGGAGTTGAACAAGGACGAGAGAAGGGGTTGTTGTTGTTCTTGATTGAGAATATTTTCGTTGTTAATTTTTATATTTAAATTAAAATTTTGAATTTTGTATCTTTCTAATTAGTTTTATTTTCTCAATAATTTTTTTAGGGTAAATTACATGTCAAATTACATGCAAATCGATTAAAAAAACTCGCAAATCGATTAATGTTTGTAATTATACCCCTCTAGTTTGGCCTATTTAATGTTTGTCCCCTTCTAATTCGCAAATCAATTAAACAAAACTCTAGTATGGCAAATTTATACTATTTGGCCCCTAAATCTGCAACCGGGGCATCATTCTCTATCGAGGTGCCACGCAAAATGACAAATATACCTCTGGCCTAAAAACCACTCTCTCATCTCTTTTTTCTCACTCCTTCTCCTCTTCCTCCTCTTCCTCTTCCTCCTCCTCCCTCCTCCTCTCTCCTCCTCTGCCCTTCTCCACCTTCCTCCTCTTTCTTTTCCACCCTCCTCCTCCTCTTCCTTCCCTCCCTCCTTCTTTATCCTTCCTCATCTCTTCTTCCGGCCTCCCCCCTCTCCTCCTCCCTCTTATGCCTTCCTTTCATCCATTCTCCTCCTACACCCTTCTTCAGATTTCGTCCTTCTCCTTATCCTCCTCCTTCTCCTTTTCTTCCTCCCTCCTCCTCCTTTTCTCCCTCCGGAATCCTCTCTCCTCCTCCGGCCTCTTACTCCACCTTCCTCTTCCTCTAAATTTCTTTTTTCTCCTCCTCCTTTCTACTCCTCTACCCTTCTACACCACCTTCCTCCTCCTCTGCCCTCCTCCTCCACCTCCCTCTTCATCTAAATTTCCTCCTTCTCCTCCTCCCAACTTCCTACCTTCTCCTCTACCACCTTCCTCCTCCTCTGCCCTCCTTCTTCTCCCCTTTCCTCCTATACCCTTCTTCTCCACCTTCTTCCTCTTCCTCATCCCCCTCCCTCTTCCTTCGGATTTACTCCTTCTCCTTCTCTTCCTCCTCCTCTCCTCTCTAGGGACTCCCCCTTCTCCTTCTTTGCCTCCTCTACCTTCCTCCTCCTCCATCCTCCTCCTCCTCCACCCTCCTCCTTCACCTTCCTCTGTCTTTCTCCTCCTCCCCCTCTCTCGTCTTCTAAATTTCATCCTTTTCCTCATTCTCATCTGCCTCCTCCTCCTCCTCCTTCTTTTCCTCCCTCCTCCTCCTCTCCTCCCTCTTGATTAGTAACCAGGTTCCTTCCTACAAATGCACAGAATCGAGATGTCGATCTTCAATCATTTTCATCTCTAGCATAATCTACATCACAGTAAGCAGTTACATCTAAGTGACCATTGTTTTTCAACCAAATATCCTTACCTGGGTAAGACCTGAGATACTTAAGGACACATTCCTCCATGAGGTACTAGATCCACATCAATTCATTGGTCGCATATTGCATTGCCTTGTACTCTGATTCTTCTATACATAGTGAGACTACGATTTACTTTTTGCTTCGCTAAGTAACCAGGTTCTCTCCTACAAATGCACATAATCTAGATGTTGATCTTCGATCATTCTCATCTCTAGCATAACCTGTGATACATCTAAGTGACCATTGTTTTTCAACCAAATACCCTTATATGTGCAAGACTTGAGATACGTGAGGATACGTTCTACCATCTAGATATGATTGGCTCTCGGATAGTGCATCGCTTGACTTAGTAAACCTATTACAAAAGAGATATTAGGTCTTGTCATCATTAGATATATGAGTTTTCTGACCAATCTCTGGAATGATCCAATATTGGGTTCAATTTCCCCATTTGTCAAGGAGAACTTAGTTCCATATTCTACGGGAATAGTAGCTGGCTTACATCTAAGTTTTTGATCTCCTTGAAAAGATCCAACATGCATTTTCTTTGGCATACGAACATCCCTTTGTCTGATTGTGCAAATTCAATTCCTAAAAAATATTTGATTTTTCCAAGATCCTTGATATCAAATTTATCCCTAAGGGATTTTTTCAATTTCAAGATCTCAGATGCATCATCCTTGGTGATGAGAATGTCGTCCACATAGATTACAACCAAGGTCTTGTTATGATTATGGCCACAAACAAAAGTAGAGTAGTCATTTATACAACATTTATAGCCAATATTCATCAGTTCCTTACTCAATTTTTGATACCATGCATATGGCGATTGCTTTAATCCATATATGGCCTTTTCCAATTTGCATACCATACTAATGTGCTGCCCAATTGATGTCCTGGCGGAAGATCCATGAAGATTTCTTCTTCCAGATCACCTTGAAGTAATACATTTTTGACATCCATCTAAAAGATAGGAAATTGTTATTAAAATCAATTGATAAAAGGATCCCAATAGTGTTCATTTTAGCCATGAGTGTGAAAGTTTCATTGTAATCTATGCTGTGAACTTGGGTAAATCTGCGAGTGTGTAATCTAGCTTTATGTCTTTCTAATGTTCCATTGCTTATGGTAATTTAACAATTTTTCAGGTTTGGTTCTTGTCCAGAGCATGTAGATCTTCTACAATAGCTTTCTTCCAAACTGGTTGGGTTTGGCTTATCATAATTAAGGGGTTCGTGATGGTTATCAAAAGTGTTGAGATAACATTTGAAATCATTGGAAATAGACTTGTAAGCGATAAATTTCTCAATTAGATAGAGTTTTGAAATCCTTAAACCTGGAAGGAGGCTTTAAGTTCTCTCCTTGATCATCTTGGCATTTTGACTGGTCTTGATCTTGCAATTGAGGTTTCACTATCTTCTTCCCCTCCAATTGGTGTTCCACTTTTTTCTTGGTTTCCTATATCTAATTCGATATGTAAGTTGGAATTCTTATTGGTGGATGAGTTAATACCTGCTTGTGGAGGTTTGATTCAGGTTGGATTATCATTGATAAGATTAGATTCTTATTGAATTGGTCTCATTGGGTCTGATTAATCTTCTGCTGCAAAGATTGTTGTGGCTCTCAATTGGATTGAGTTTTGATTGACTACTCGATCTCATAGCTTCCTCTCTATTACAAGTTATCAGTCAAATTGCTCCAATTATACTTCTCCCCCTACATCCCAACTTTGATCTTCTCATTTAATTTGTCAGAAAAGAAGGGAATATCTTTATAAAATTAGACATCTCTTGACATGAATTTCTTCTTGGATACTACATCATAGCAATTGAATCCCTTTGATACAGTCGAGTAGTCAAGGAATACATATTTGATCAATTTCTTGTCGTGTTTGTCCCTCTTTTGTGCGAGAATAAGTACATAGCAAGAGCACTTGAAAGTTCTTAAGAATGATAGGTTGTAATTACTTTTTTTAAGCACTTCAAAGGTTTTTTGATTTTAAAACTCTACTTGGTATCCTATTGATTAGGAACAAGCAATAAGCACAACATCAGAATAAAAAATGTTAGGAACATTCATTTGAAACCTAATTGAATGAGCAACTTCTAAAATGTGCCTATTTTTTCTTTTTACAACACTGTTTTGCTGTGGTGTGTAAGTGCACGAAGTTTGGTTAATTATTACTTGATCCTTTAGACGATCAGTGAATTCTTTAAGGTATTATGAATCATTGAATGTGCGAAAGATTTTAATGCTAGAATTGAACCAATTTTTGATCAATTTTTGAAACACTTTTGAGGAATTTGAAGACTTCAGTTATCGATTTTAACAAGTAAATCCAAGTTTCTCTAGAAAAGTGATCAATAAAACTAACAAAGTATTTAAACCCATCATACGAAATGACTAGAGAAGTCCACAAATCAGAATGCACTAAATCAAACGGATTATTATCATCAGTACTAGAAAGCTAGAAAGTTGGTCTACATTATTTTGCAAAAATGCAGCTTTCACAAGTGTTTGAAAACTAATTACAACCGAGTTTTATTAAGGCAATGACTTGATCTAAAGGGTGACCAAGCCTGCAGTGCCAGAGAATCGATTTACGACTTGGAGTTATCTTGCAAACTAAAGTAGAAGAAGAATTATCTAGGACATATAAGCCATTCTTCAGCTTTCCCTTACCAATTATATTTTAGATTTCAAATCCTGAAATACAACTTGGAGAGCATCAATAATCACTTTGCAATTCAGTTGTTTAGTCAATTTGCTCATAGATAGTAGATTCATAGCAAAATCAGGTATAAATAGAGATTCTATATCATTATTAAACAGATTTAACCATCCTTTCCCTTGAATGGGTATGCTCTTACCATCTATAATTAATATGGATTCAATTGAACTAGACTTATGCAATTGATTCAGGAGATTTTGATTATTAGTTATGTGATCATTTGCTCCTGAGTCAATAATCCAATTTATTACTCATGGTTCATAATTGGGACAGCTTCACATACCTGTGAAAGCCTGCGATGAATTGGCTGATGGCTTGGGATTTTCATCTGGTTTGGAGACCATGGATGCTAATCTGTGAATAGGCATTCCCTTGCTGATTTGCTATAGTAATTATTGGGTGTGTTTCAGTTGTTGTGCGATCATTTCCATGAGCTACTTTGTTGTAGAATTTCTTTGTTTGTGGCTAGGTTTGCACTGAATTGGTCGTATTGATGTAGCAAATGGGGGTGTAAGAACCAGTATTTGTCCTTCATGTGTCCTAATTTCTTACAGTGTTCACAGACAAGTTGGCTTTGATCGTTGAGGTTGTGGTACATCCCTCTTTTTCTTGGATTATTTCTGTTGTTGAAGCCTCATCTTGCTCTAGATGAGTAGAAGGCATGACTTTCGCTTTCTGCATAGCCTCCTCTCTCCTTGTTGCTGATCGTTGAGTTCAATCTTGTTTCTTCCTATTGCAACTTAGAGCAAATGCTTGCTAAAGAAGGCAGCTCATTTCACATTAAGAATTGACTATGTGATGATTCAAATTCAGCTTGCAATCCAGAGAGTAATTGAAAGGTCTTGTCTTGCCAATTTTTTTTGTAGAGTAACTAAATTAGTAGTGGAAGGTCTGTAGATATTAAGTTCATCCCATAATCCTTTCAATTCACCCAGATATTTGATGATAGTCTTACTCCCTTATCTAACTTCAGACAGTTTCTTTTTAACTCAAAAATTATATACTGGTTATTTTGTTGCACGTATAGTTTTTTAGATCATCCCACAATTGTTTTGAGTTGTTTGAAAAGGAGAATAAAGCATAGACCTGGGCATCTAAGGAGTTGTGAATCCACATGCTTACCAGTTGGTCATTAACTTGCCAAATCTCAAAGAATGGGCTTGTATCTTTGGGAGTAGGGAGTTTTCCATTAATGTATCCCTACATCTCCTTGATGTTGAGCGAATATAATGCTGCACGAGCCTAGGAGAGGTGATTAAGCCCATTAAGTAGGACTGGAGTTAGCTTGAGGTTAATGTTGCAGTCATTATATGTGGTATTGATTCTCCTAGACCCAATAGATGTGATGTGTGAGTGTGAGGAGGTGTTTTAGTTTTCTGGTATTGATTGTGCAATGGTTGGTGTGGGATCGGCCATGGTTGCTAGAAACCAGATTTTGATACCATGAAGAAACGAATAATTAGGAAATCGATGATGTAATTTCTTGATTGTACAGTCTAATTAAAATATACACAATATATAAAGACTAATTACAGAGTCAATCATGTCAATTAAGGAACCTATCTATGGTAATTATATAATCAGAAAAAGTAATTATAGCGTGTCCAGTTGGCCAACTTCTCGACCTCATGGTGTAGTGATTAGCTCATACAATGACTCCTTCCTTTCAAGCTTGATAGCCAACATGACAAGGATTATGGACTACTAGCTGGTTGATCCAGACCTTCCATAATGAGTGACAAATTGCTTCCGACTTTTGTGCAGAAATTAGCTGCAATGTTTTCCGATTTATCCCTCAATCATTACGTTTAGATCTTTGCCTACAACTGGTCTTCAAGCTCGATCCGTCAAATCTTTGCTTACATATTGGCACCTCACACTTCCAACAGAAGTGGAGAGGCGAGAGAGAGGACAAGAAAAAGAGGAAATGGAGGAGGAGGATTAGGGGAGAGAGAAAGCAAAGGAAGGGAGGAACAAGAATGAGAGGGGACAGTTAGGGAAGGATTTTTTTTAGAAAATATAAAAAGTAATGAACTATTTGGTAATTTCTCCATCCACATCGAGTCAAAATGACATGACATTCCACATAAACGTCAAAAACACACATGTTGACAAAAATCATTAAACTAGACCAATGAAGTTTTGAGTAATACTAATTAAAATAAATTAGGTCTCGCATGACAAAAAAAATTACATGATACACTAGTGATAATCGAGAAAATTACAAATTACTAAGTAGACTTATCCTAAAATCTAGGGTAAATAACATATGGCTCCCTCTGGTTTGGCGTATTTAACGCTGGCACTTTGTAATTCGCAAATCGATTAAAAACCTCCCTTGGTATGACAGATTTATACCATTTGGCCCCTCTCGTCGGAACCGGCAAATTTTTCTGGCAAGGAGACACGGGAAATGACAAATATACCATTCTACTAAAAAATAAAAAATTTCCCCAACTAATCACTAATTTAACCCGAACTTCAAATCCCCAAACTACCACTCCAACCTCCAAGATGCCCGGCCTCGTCTCCGTGAAGACCCGCCCGACGCCCCTCAGCTCCACATCTCCGTCCCGGACACCCAGGCCAAGGCACAGCGCACACCGAACAGGCTCTATATCCATAGCCTAAGCATATTTCGCAACCAGCTAAGCATATTTCTCATTGTTTTTTCGAAAGGTAACTTTCTGTATTAGTGTAGATAGTAATATATGATTATTACTATCGCTAATAACAGACTTCGTTATTAGTCAACATTGTTAGCATTCTCATTCAGGAAATGATAACTTGTGTAACTATCCAACTCTGAAATCTCAAGTTGCAAATAGTCTTACAAAATGACATTCGATATGCTTTACAAATCATAATCAAATAATCAATTTTAAAGCTTACAACTAATAAATAAGATAGTTCCACAAATAAACCAATAAGTAAGACAAAAAATTCGAACTTACAAAAGAAATGATTTTCCATAAGATAACAAACAAACTAATGCGTCAATAAAATTGGTTGGTTCAACTTATTTATTGGCATCCTCCCAAGTCCCAACGAAAGCAGGCCATGTCAATGGTGTAAAGAGGGAATGATTGTCCGCAAGCGTATAGTAGGAGCATTTTCGTTGTAATACTTAGGCTAGACGAATTACCGTGAATACATTATTAAATTGCAAAAAAATGTTTCAGGTTAACTACATGCTATGAGATTTGTGTCCGAGCTTGATAAGAAGAGCTTTGCTATATTTTGGGTTCTACTTTTTTATCCTTTGTAGCTCTAGAAGGTAATTGATATATTGAGGAGTTGTTCGAATATTAGGTAGTGTTGTGGGGAAAAAGTGATGAGGGTGTCAAGGTCGATCTCTTGACGGCTTGAAGGCTCGTCTCAAGGTCGGCGCTCAACGATACAAACGTGATCAAACGACCACCACTACCTAGCCAAAGCTAAGCTTCTATAACCAGGCTCTAGTGCCCGGCCGACCAAGCGCTAATGCCCGGCTGAAGACTAAGATACAAAAAAAGAAGCTTTGAGCTTGATATAAGATTTGTGTGGTTGATTGTTGGATCCTTTCTGTCGTCCTCGAGCGCTCCTTATATAGGCGAAAGACTCCCTGTACTCCTCGCACTAGGACTCTTCTTAAGCTTATCTTCGTAGATGCTCATCTTTAACTGCACGGAGTAGTTATCTTCAATTCACTCGGAATTATCCTTTTCGGTTAATTCAGAATCTGACTTTATTATCTCCTCTTTTAGAAGACCAACCACGCACGGTCTCTTATCATCTTGCCTGTCCGTTGTACTTTAAAAGGCGAGACCTCCGAAAAGGCAAATGGGTCTTTATACCTCCTTCCTTCCGAAAGGGAAAGTGCCTCTCTACATCCTTCCTTCCGAAAAGGAAAGTGCCTCTCTACACCCCTCTTTCTTCGCACCCTTCCTTCCGAATGGGAGAATGCCTCTCTACACCCCTCCTTCCGAAAGGCGAAGTGACTCTCCGCACCTCTCCTTCCGAAAGGGAGAATGCCTCTCTACAACCTTCCTTCCGAAAGGCGAAGTGACTCTCCGCACCCCTCCTTCCGAAAAGGAGAATGCCTCTCTACACCCTTCCTTCTGAAAGGCAAAGTGACTCTCTGCACCCCTCCTTTCGAAAGGGGAAATGTCTCTCTACACCCTTCCGAAAGGGAAAAGGAGGTCTTCACACCCCTCCTTCCGTAAGGGAGAGAATTCTCACACCCCTCCTTCCGAAAGGGAAGAGGGTCTTCACACCCCTCCTTCTGAAAGGGAGAAGGTCTTCACACCCCTCCTTCTGAAAGGGGACAAATCGGCCAATCTTTCTTCTTGAAGCGGGTGGCCTCGCGTTACCCTCTTCAAAGAGGACGAACTATCGAGCGCCTTCAAGAGTAAACATCATCGGAGAGATCTCTCTTGGAAGGGCAAATATCTGCGAGAGTCCCTTCAAGGAGGATAAACCTTATCGGAGGGATTCCTCTTGGAAGGGCAAATATCCACGAGGGTTCCTTTAAGAAGGGCAAATATCCGCGAGAGTCCCCTCAAAGAGAGTAAACTTTATTGGAGGGATTCCTCTTGGAAGGGCAAATATCCGTGAGGGTTCCTTTAAGGAGGGCAAATATCCACGAGTGTTCCTTTAAGGAGGACAAATATTCTTTTTAACCCTTTCGAAAGAGAACTATTATTTTCGGCTCTAACAGTGCTCCCCATATGGTGACGTTTCGAACCATTCGGATGAGAAGGGTCACCATGTAGCTTCAAATTTACCTTTTCCCTCTCTTGTCACTTTTCAAATTTCATAAGTGCCTAGACCAAAATGTCCTTCTTTTACCTTTATTATAAAAGAGGGAATCTCACTCCTTTTCTCAATTTTTACTCTCTCCACAAAAACTCATTGTCCAAGCCGAGCCCAACTCTTTCCTCTCGGACCACTAAGGTCGAGTCCTCCCCGCGTCGTCAAGGAGCTGACTCCGGCCGAAGCTCCATCGCGGGCCTTAGCTCGCCCGAGACTCATCCGCGGGTCGAGGCCATCGCCAGCCGAGTCCCCTTCTAAGCTAAGGCTTTCGACTTTCGGCCTCTAATCCGGGTTCGAGTCTTCGAACCCTTCACTTGCTTTAGGTTCAATTAGTAGCTAGTACTCATCTCCTTGTGCATTGGTGTTCTTATCCTAGGAGAATATGCCTTGTTGGTTATGTTTTAGGAGTTGCCCACCAAGTGTTTGATGAAATGCATATCCCATTTTTCAGCTTAGAAATGAGTTAACTTGCTGAATTTTGGTCTTGTTGAGTGTTGCTCTTGCTTCAAGAAGGTGTGTATTGCCTTTTAGTAGTTGTCTACCACTTGATGAAACATATGCACCTTCCTTGTAGCTTGAGCATGTTTGTGGAAACTTGGATCTTTGGTGAAGTGAGGGTGAATTATGATTGTACTTGAGGGTGTCGTAAGCAAGTTGTACCTCTTAGGACTTTTGGCCGAGTGAGGATCATTGATCAAGTGAGCACGCTAGTCTTCTCCATCCTTTCAAAACCCTTGGCCGATGCTCCTCTTTAGTCCTCTCGATCGGCCACTCTTACTAGGCCGAGTGTGACTTTTGCTTTGTGCTTATGTGTTCCCTCATTGATCTTTGGTCATCTGAATGAGCGACCGCTCCCTTCACCCCTCCTTTCACATTCGGCCGATCCTCTCCTTCCTTAAGCAAAGGTTGTAGCCGATAAGCAAGAACGAGACTCGCGGTTTTCCTCTTGATCGAGTGAACTCGTGAATCTCGCTCATCTTTTCCAAATTTGGTCGACCATACTGTCTTGAGTAAGGTCGAAATTGCTAGAGAGCACCTTCGTTCCTCCGTGCTTATGATATATGAGTTCGGCCTTATGAAGACCGTATCTATTGTGCTTACCTGAACCATATTCGCCTTCTTGCAGGTGTTAGGCTACGATGGAGGACTTCGTAACTGGAGTTCGCTTGATAGAAAAGAAATATGGTGAAGCTATCAACAACGCTCTCTTGTCTGATGCCCTCCCGAGTAGTGAGTCATCCGCGGAGGGAGGGAGTTTCGTCCTTGGTCCTGTAGTTCGCGATGTCACTTGCCTGGCTGACCAAGGTACTCTTGCCATTCACCCAAAGGATAGCCCACTCTTCCAAGGCAAGAAGAGAAATTTGAGTGGCTGGGTCAAAGGCAAGTATCAGTGGCCTGCTCACTCTAGCTCTTATAACCGCTGGGATGACCGGTTGGTTGAGCTGCACGGGATAGCTTGGTCTGATGCTAGTTTCGCTTCCCTTATCGAGTTCTCTACTCGAGATTTCAAACCTTGTCTTCCGCTCCTAGTAGCGCTCCTTCAATATTGGTGTCCTAGAACCAATACCTTCCTCTTTCATTCGGGTAAGTCTGTCTGCCCTCGCGCTCGACTTTTGTTCACTTAGGCATTTGAAAGCTAAGTATTGTCATTTTTATACCTTGTAGGCGTGAGGACTATAACTTTATACGACTTGGCTGCCCTAATTTGTCTTCGTCCCCATGGTCGTACTATTACACCAGATAGCTTAGAGAAATTTGAGAAAGACCTTAAGGAGCCTTTCATTGCCGAGTATCCAGCAAAAACTATGAAGACCTATTCGGAGTACATGAGTGTCTATAAGAGGCTAGAGGGTGCACCTGCTACTCTCAACGAGCATATGGGTTTCCTTCAGCTTTGGTTATCTCGTCACATCATTTGTCCTAACGGGCAGAAAGTGTCTTCAGATTGGGAGAACTTGGCATATTTTATCTCCCAAGGGGAGGAACTAGCGATGGGCGAGTTCCTGCTTTGTCACCTTTATCATCACATGACCAGGTATGTCCTCTCCTGGAAGGAGGACAATGTCTTTAGCGCCTCTGGCCCTCTATGGATAGCTGCACTTTGGGCCATAGCGTATTTCCCGATCTTGACGTGCCCGACTAGAGCTCCTGAGCCTCGACCCTCTTATGGTGCCCTCTACTTCAGCGAGGTGAAGGTCTTAGCTCCCAAAGGTAGCTTAAGGGGTTACTTCTATGCCTTTGATGAGGATTACGATTCTGATCCGGCCGATGATGAGGAGCCCGATGCTCTACAACCATCACCCTTGATGAGGAAAGAGTTTCGGCCATGCTTCTTGTCGTTTGAAGACATGATGACCACTGCCTCTGCTTGGAGGAGTATCTTAACTACCCGTGACTTAGTTTGCGGGTGTACTAGGGGAAAGATGATTATCAAGCCTTATCATCCTCATTATGTGGCTCAGTAGTTTGGACTAGTGCAAGGTATCCCTTTTCCGCCCCTCTACCTTTTCCATGAGTTTAAGGGAGTTCGATCGTTCGAGGTCTATCAGTGGCCCTTAGCTAAGCAAGCGCAGAGGGTAAGCACCTTCCTTCTATCTAGAGGAGCCTTTCGTCCATTCTCTATCCAGGGAGATGTAACGAGCTGCTTCCTCCCCTGGTGGACTGAGCTAACATATTGGACCCGTGATGCTGACGAGCTCAGTAAGCTTTTTTGCCTTCCCTTAGATGGGTATAAAGGCACGAAGGCAACCAGGAAGTCCGAAGCGATTATTCCTGCTATAAGCCGTAAGCAGGATCGATCATATATGATAGAGTCTCCTACGACTTTAGTTTGTGGTCTTCCCGCCTCTTCGGAAAAGGACGTCTCTAACATCGAGGTTGATCCGACATCAGCACCCGGTATCGAGTTCTCTACAGAAGGTATGAAGCTATCTTTAATATGTCGTTAACTTATTTAAGGTCCTCTTCTCATCTTCAATCTTTAAGCAGGTGTAGCCGATGAGCCGGCCTTACAGGCTTCTGAGACAGCTCATTCGTCTTCTTCTCCGGTGGAGGTTGGTTATCCTTGCGTTTTGCCTTGACGTGACTTACTTGTCGCAAGTCCCTTTTGGTCACGATGGGTCCGTCCCTCCGACTGACAAGCCTGAGTTCGGATGGGCTCTACCTCCTCATCCTGAAGGAGGTGCGCCCCTCATAGGAGGTCTATATGATGCAACCACCTCCCAAAAGGTTTCCGAGACC
Organism: Hypericum perforatum; assembly: GCA_012979155.1. Classification (NCBI taxonomy): domain Eukaryota; kingdom Viridiplantae; phylum Streptophyta; class Magnoliopsida; order Malpighiales; family Hypericaceae; genus Hypericum; species Hypericum perforatum. Next base: position 16,498 of record SOPF01026583.1, on the reverse strand, counting down.
ATCCCTATTTTAGTCTATGGAAGGTCCAGCTCAGCTTCTACTACTTCTGTTGCTCTCGAAGTTGCTCGCATAGACTCATCTGACGATGAGCTCGATCTTGTACGTCTCGCTAAACCCCTTGCTTATCGATTGATACTCTAGATTTATCTAACTATTGTTGTCGCAGATTTAGGTCCCTTTCGAGACCCTCCTTGCTGCTGAGTCTGGTGATGCCGTTACCACTCACTCTTCCGCTTCACTACCATTTCCCGACGAGGACTCTTTGGTATGGGAGCATATTGATATCTTGACTAGGTTCATGTATGCTACTCTCGATGCTAGAGATTTCGATCTTACGAAAGAGTTACCTTCCGTCGTGCGGAGGGCTGTGGATTTCTTTGGATCTCAAGTGTCAAGAGTTTCTTCTGCAAGGACTTGGGAGTTGATTTCCCTATTGAGTCAAGACTTCGTCGGTCTTCTTGATAGGTAAGCTTCCATTTGGTAAGCCTTCTTCTACTCCTAAATCTTGTCTTACATTTATTCCTTGTTTGTATGCAGGTGCAAACGTCATCAGAAGTATGTCGAGGCACCTTCCAACTTCACTCAAGCTACCGATGCCGAAACAAGGGCCTTAGCCGAAGTGGAGCGAAATATGAAGCTTCAATATGATGAGCTCCTCTTTGTTAAAGGAAAGATGGATTCAAGAAGGGAAGAGATCAAGACTTATGAAGCGGAAGAAATGCGTCTCCGGGCGGAAGTGGCTCGTCTCCAGGCGGAACTAGCTCGTGTTGAGACTAGAAGACTTGATGCACAATCCAGGCTGGCTGAAGAGAGAAGGCAAGAGAAGGTCCTAAACAAGGCTTTGGGAGATTACAAGGCTGATGTTCATACCAAGTCTGTTGCTAGCGTTCATTATTCGCAAGCTAAGCTCAAGGAGTTGGAAGACTCGCATGCCTCTGAGAAAGCTTCAACGGAGAAGGCTTTTACCTTGGTGAAGGAGGTTGTTGCTTATTTCCATAGCCAGCTTGATAGCTGAGATGATAGCTAGGCCTTTAGATCATCGGTTAGGTCTTTTTGGTACTCTGATTATTGGCTTGTCTTGAGACTTATATTACCTGCACGATCACTATCTGCACGATTTATCTTCTCGGTTTCGATCTTATCAGCTGTCCGTTTATGTTCAAAATTTAGACTACGGCCGAGGTTGGCCGGTATGTATTGGATAGAGGTCAACCTTATTCTCAGATGATTAATTCGAAAATGACCCTATGCTTGGTCGACCTTGACAGGCCGCTAAAGAATTATCTTTATTTCAACGTAAACATGTTTTTAAAGCCAAAAATGGCTATTACAAAGTGACCATCCATATTGCTAAAGTTTCCTACATTGTGCTAGAGTAGATGGCTTACCATCTTGATTACATCCCTCGTTGATGTTCTTGCGTGTATTCTTCAAACAAGTTGTCATCTACTCCTTCCCACATGCTAGGTAGATAGGTCTTTAGGTATAGTCCATTAATAGGGCGCTCATGTACTTCACCGTTGATATCTGCGAGTCGATAGGACCCGTTCCGGAGCACGTCGTGTACTTCAAAAGGTCCCTCCCAATTAGGAGACCATTTCCCAAGTTCGGGATCTTTACGACCTGGTGGAAGTATCACTCGCCATACCAAGTCACCCCTTTCGAAGTACTTTTCTCGGACCCTCTTATTATAGGTCTTTTCTACTGCCCTCTTCTGCTGTAGGATAGCATCTAATGCCTTAAGCCTCATCTCAGGTAGGTCCTCGAGAGCAGCTAGCATCGCTAAATCATAGTCCAAAGCGGACAAGTGCACTTGTTCGGCTCTTCTCAGTGACTGAACGGTTAGTTCCAAAGGTATCATAGCATCGTGTCCATAAGTCAGGGCAAAAGGTGTGGTACCTGTTGCTCCTTTCTTAGTTGTACGAAATGCCCAAAGAGCTTCTGATAGTGCCAAGTGCCAAGTTCGGGGTTTCTCTTTTACAGACTTCTCTATGCAAGCCTTTAGCATCTTGTTAGTGGCTTCGGCTTGACCATTGCCTTGTGCATAGTAAGGTGTTGAATGAGTGATCTTGAAGCCCATATCTCTTGCAAAGTTTTGAACATCTTCCCCTGTGAACATGGTAGCTTGATCGGTCGTGATGGTCTCGGGTATCCCGAACCTATGGATGATGTGTTCTTTGAAGAATTGTATGACCATTTCTTGATTCACCACTTTCATGGGGATGGCTTCCACCCACTTAGTGAAGTCGCCTGCCGCCACGATGATGAAGGAATGGCCTTTGGTTGAGGCAGGGTGGATTTTATCGATTACATCTACTGTCCATCCTCTAAATGGCCAAGGTTTTACTACAGGGTGTAGTAGGTTGGCTGGAGAATGTTGTACCAGTCCATGCCTTTGACACTCTTGACATCCTTTGGCGTATCTTATACAATCCTCTGCCATCCCAGGCCAAAAGTAACCGTAACGGTGTATCAAACATCTCATCTTGATGCCTGATTGATGTGCTCCGCAGATGCCTTCGTGAACTTCTATCATGGCCAGCATAGCTTCTTGAGGACTTGGGCAGGTTAAGAGTAGTCCATCTACGGTCCTTCGATAGAGTGTATTATTGATATACTCAAAGCGAAGGGCCTTCACTTTTAAGGATTTGTCAGAGCACAAGCTTGGGTCCTTGAAGTAATCAACGTACCCTTGTTTCCAGTCCTGATCTAGTTGGAGGAGGTCGACTTCTGTTGTGAGGACTATCGGAGTTAGGTCAGCTAATACCGTGGTCGCCCTAACCTTAACTGGTACTGTATCGAACCTTGTGAATGTGTGAAAGCGGGATTCGACTTGTTCCAGCTTATTGGCCCCAAGATTTTTAGTTCGGTTCACAAATTCGATGATGGCATCTTCGAAGCTCTTCAATAGATCCCTAGCTGCTTCACAATATTCTTTGAATCCTTCGCGTCCACACTTGAACTCCCCTGTGACTTGATTGATAACTAGCATGGAGTCCCCCATCACCCAGACATTTTCAGCCCCGAGGTCTCTTAGGGCGAGTAGGCCAAGTAGTAGGGCTTCATACTCAGCTTGGTTGTTGGTACAAGGGAAGTCAAGTAGGAAAGATGTTCTTGTCTTTATTCCATTCGGAGATTTGATAACAAAGCCAGCTCCTACATATTTCTTAATTCGTGAGCCGTCAAACCATAGTAACCAGTATTTTTTGGTCACTAATCCGAAGTCTATCGTGGTATCGGCGGGTATACCTGTGCATGGGTGATCTGCTAAGAAATCAGCCAAGGCTTGGCCTTTCACCGCCCACTGAGGGACAAAAGTGAGGTTGAATTCGATTAGTGCTAGTGCCCACTTACCGACTCTTCCCCTCATGATGGGTCCAGTGAGTAAGTATTTGATGATGTCGGTCTGGGCAATCACCTTTACATCCATAGGGAGAAGGTAGTATCTCAGCTTCCTGTAGGCGAAGAAAAGGCATAAGCATAGTTTCTCCATAGGGGAGTATCTTATCTCTGCCTCTAGCAAGGATCGACTCAGGAAGTAGACTGCTTGCTCTTTTCCTTCCTCATTTTCTTGGGCAAGCAAGCATCCTATAGAGTTGTGAGTTGCAGATAGATACAAGAGTAATGGTCATCCTTGTGTTGGGGGAGTGACTACGGGAGGGGATGACAAATAGGCCTTTAAGTCATTAAAGGCTTGTTGGTGTTTTTCTTCCTATAGGAACTCGCCTCCTTTTAGCTTGAGTAAGTTGGTGAACGACCGTGTACGACCCACCGTATTGGATATGAACCGGCGTAAAAAGTTGATCTGGCCTAAGATACGCTGTAACTCTTTCTTGTTTCGAGGGGGTTGAGCTTGCTGGATGGCTCTCACCTTATTTTCGTCAATCTTAATTCCCCTCTTGTGGACCAGGAAGCCTAAGAAGTTACCTGCTGAGACACCGAAGGCACACTTCAAAGGGTTCATCTTGAGTTGGTATTTGCGCATCCTTTCAAATGACTTCTTCAGGTGATCAAGGTATTCCTTATGATCATGTGATTTAACCACGATATCATCTATGTACACCTCGATGAATTGGCCGATAAAGTCAGAGAAGATTAGATGCATCCCTTTCTGGTATGTTGCACCGACATTCTTAAGTCCAAAAGGCATAACGATCCATTCAAAGATCCCTATAGACCCTGGACAACGAAACACCGTTTTGTGTACATCTTCTTCTGCTAGATAGATTTGGTTATATCCCAAATGGCCGTCCATGAAGCTTAATACTTCATGTCTAGCCGTGGCATCAACCAACATGTTGGCGATAGGCATTTGATACTCATCTTTCGGGGTAGCATCGTTTAAGTTTCGAAAGTCAATACAGGCTCGAATTTTGCCATTTTTCTTGATTACAGGTACAATATTAGATAACCACTCAACATAATCGGCTTTTCTAATAAAGCCGGCACTGAGTAATCTATCTATCTCTGTCTTGACTCTCTCTACTATCTCTAGCATCATCCTACGCATTGGCTGTTGGTAGGGCCGAAAACCCGGCCTTATTAGGAGCCGATGCTCAATGAGTTGCCTATCTAGACCTGGCATTTTGTCATAGTCCCAAGCGAAGCAATCTTGGTATTCATTCAATAGCTTGACCAGGTCTTCTTCAAAGTCTTTAGGAAGCTATTTGCTGATGAATATGGGCCGGCTCCCCTTCTTTGACTGGAGTAGTATCTCTTTCAAGGGGTCCTTCACCTCAGCTTTAGCATCATCTAGTTTTCTTGGTGCCGGATGGAGGTCATTTATCTTCAGTGCTTCAATTGGGTCTTGGCCATCGTCTTCAAAGACAAATTCGACCGCTTCGTGCTGTGACAGGGTGTAGACCTCCGACCACCCTGTCTGCACTTCTTCTCTTTTAGTCTTGAAAGGCAAGCCCTTAGGCTTGCCTTTCGGGTGAGACTTTCGGAGGTTGGTCAGACAATGAAGTTCCTCCTTCGATTGAACTCGCATAGCCAACAATCCGTCCCTCATTGCACCGTGCGAGGGTAGTTGGCATGATGGACCCATCATAGAAGGCTGCTTCGATACAATTGGTAGCTGCCTGAAAAGGATTTTTATCTGCCGCTACTACCTCAACCTTTCCATTCGGCATCCATTGGATCAGAAATTGGTGGAGTGATGACGGGATAACCTAAATTTAGTGAATCCAGTCCCTTCCAAGGAGACCATTGTAGGATGTCTTGGCCTCAATAATATAGAAGGGAACTTCATGAGTCATGGATCCCACAGTAACTTCTGCGACGAATACTCTCAATGGCCGAGTAGCTTTGCCTGCAAAGTCGGTCATCATCATGTCCATTGGGCCTAGCTTCTCATTTTACTTCCCTAGCTTCTTTAGGAGTGTATAGGGGATAATATTTACCACCGTCCCATTGTCAACGAGGATCCTATTAACAGGTTTGCCAAAGATGTGTGCCGAGATGTATAATGGCTTAAGGTGTTCACACATCTTCTTGGTTGGCCTTGTTATCGTGACAATATCGTTGAACTCTTCTACAGTTGGGACCGCTAAGGCATTATCGCCTATCTCCATCTCCACCAAATGTTCCTCGATTATGTCTCCTTCGAGGTAGCTGGGTTGTCCTTCTTTCAGCCCAAATCTGGCCGGTAAGTTGAAGACCATGTTGATCTCCAAGTCTTGTTCTCCTTCGCTTAGATCGACTTCACTCGCGCTATCTTCGAGTGCCAGCCTCTCATCTTTTTGACCTCCTTCTATGCATGCTCTCACTTGCATCCTTAAGTATTCTTCTTCAGTGAGGGAAGCATCATACAACTCTTCCTTGTCTTCTTCATCCAAGCTGGGTAAATTTATCTTGTCTTCTTTGGGTGTCTCAGGGAAAGTGTGCAACCTCAGCTTTTCAGAGTCTCCTATTGTGAGTGTGTAGTTTGTTATTACCTTCTTCTTTCCCTTCTCAAGGGCTAACTTTTTAGGTGGTATTTTTTCAATAGAACCCTTTGCCTCGCTCTTGGGTATCCACCTATTTGGGTTCCTTGGATCTTCTTGTCGATCTTTTCTTCTAATAAGGTCTCTCTTGTCGGACCTCTTGTGTTGTCCGTCTCTAGCAGGAGTCCTTCTCTCATCCAGCTCCTCGTGATGATCCTCTCTTAAAACAGGTCTTATCTTCTCCAGCCCCTTGTCTGATGTCTTTCTATCATTAAGATCTGTCACCTTGTCTTGATCAAGGCCTAAGACATCACTTGGAGTTGGCCGGCCTTGCTTGAAGGCCGTGTTATGTCGTATTACGGGTAAGCTCAAGAGAATCTCTTGCTCTCGGAGTCGAGCCTTGTGGTCTTCTAGCAGCTTCTCAAGATCCTCGGTAATCTGCTTCTGTGCTTGGACCTTCCTTTCTAACCATCGTCTTTGAGTCTTTGTGAGTATTTCCGGTAGGAAAGGCTCTGATAAGGGTCTTTTTGCTCCTAGCCGGTTGAAAACGCTTCGTCTCGTGCTTGAGTCCTCCTGGGGGTGAGACCTGCATCTTCCTTCCATAACTTGCTGAGGGTGCCTATCCTGCCCCCTGGGTGTCTTTTCTAACCTTTCTCCAGCTTCCTGTCCCCCAAGTTTAGACGAGGATTTCTTGCCTCCTAGCTAGCCGAAGACACTTTGTCTTAAGCCGATGTCTGATTGGAGGTCAATCTTGACGTGGAGGTGGGATCTCTATCTACCACCAGTTGGGTATCTAGGGGATTTGGAAGGGCTTCTATGCCCTCCGGGTGTCCCCCCTAAGCCTTCATGAGCCTCTTGCACCCTCTTTGAGCCTCTGGAGGTGTTGTTCTCTTCACGTATTTCCCTTTTATCCTCTGGTTGCTCTTCAATGAGGGTGCTTCTGGCCCTCTTTGCCTGGAGTGAGACTCGTAAGTCCTCTACTGGTGGCCTACTATTACCTTGCTTGTTGACTTCTTTGTCTTTCTTCAGGCCCACCATTGCAATTAAGGCTGCAAACGAAGCTGTTGGTGGTGCCTCCTTCGCGAACTTCAAACGTCCGTCTTTGATTGCTTGCTGTATCTAGTTGCGAAACACCACACAATTGGAAGTATTGTGCGACTTGCTCGCATGCCATTTACAGAATCTTGTCGTTTTTAACTCTCTTTTGTTAGGGATCCTATGACCTTTGGGTAGGATAATTTGACCATTCTTAAGGAGGTTGTCAAAGATCTCATCCGCCTTGGTCACATCGAAAGAGTACTCTCTCCCCACCTCATTGAGACCTCTTGGCTGATTGGTCTGATTGGTGGGGCGATTGAACTCATTAGGTATCGTCATCTTCTTCGGTATCAGACTTTCACACTCAAAGGGATTACCCTTGGTAAGTTCAGCCACCATCTCCTCAGCCACCGGCTCTTCTACCCAGTTGTCTCAATTTCGATCACCTTCCAGATGATCGATTTCAAGAGTTGGGTTGTATCGGTAGGTACCTTTGGAAGAGGCCGCTCTTCTATCCCTTTCTTCAATCAGCTGTTCAGCCATAGTAGCCTTTTGGGCTAGCTCAGCGAGGTCCCGGAGCCTCTCAACTCCTAACTTTTCCCGAAGGGAGAATCTGAGTCCTTGCATAGCTAAGGCCGCTAGGTCAGATTCGATAAGGTTGGTTGGGCACCTATTCCTTGCCTTCCGAAAGCGAATGAGTAACTTCTCTACCGATTCTCCTTCTAGCTGTTGCATATGAGCAAAGTCAGAGATGGTGATAGTTGGCTCCGCTCGGAAGAATTGATTATGGAATTTCTGTTCCATCTCTGCCCAACTTCTTATTGACATCGGCGAGAGATTAATATACCACGTGAAGGCCGTCCTAGTAAGAGTCATCGGGAATAAGCATACCCGTAGTTTGTCGCTATTTGCGGCCTCTCCACATTGGATATTGAACTGCGCTATATACTCCACGAATGATTTGCTATCTTCACCCAAGAATTGAGTGAAGTCCGGGATACGGTATCCGTTTGGATAAGGTACCCTATCAAAATGCTCTGGGTAAGGTTTGGTAAATCTTGGTCTTTGTGCCTGTCTTACTTCAATCCCTATGTCATTGAGCACTTGAGCCACCAACTCTCTCTAGTGGTTTATCTCATGGGGTTCTTGTTCTTGTATCCCAGGAATTTCTTCATTAAAGTCTTTGACTGGGGGTTGTTGCCGGCCTGGCCTCAGCCGTGGTATCTCAAACGTCAATTGACAATTAACTGGATCAGGTTCCTGCTCTTCATATCCCGGCTGTCGTGGCCCTTGTGTATGTGTAGGAGTCCTTGCAAAGATAGGATTATTCCTCATATTTCCCCTCCCACGAGTATTACCCCGTGTGTTTATTCTTGGTGGATAAGTCCTTTTTTGGGCCGTTTGAAACTGGCCCTGGTCAGAATGATCATTGCCACCTCTTGCTTCAGTGGCCTCATAGTACCCCGTATCATCCGTCTCTTGAATCCCCCATACAGGAGATGTATGAGCTGAATGATATCCTGAGGCCCTTGTAGGTAAACCTTCTCCGGTTACGCCTGAGATTCCTTGTGCTAGATCGAAGGTATAACTGGAAGGGAGTGGTAAGGGTGTGCATACTCCTTTGTCTTTGTTGAGTGGTCTCTTAGAGGACTCAGCTTGATCAAAGATCTCTGAAGTATGACGTTGGTTCTCCTTCGTGACCTTTTGGACAGTCTCTTCAAAATGGCTTCGGATATCATTGATCTGGTTGTTTATCCATCGGTGAGTTTCATCATGTTTTTGCTCTCCTTGGGCTGTCGCAGTCGCTATCTGCTCCATCCGAGCGGCTAGTGCTCTGCTCTCTACCTTTAGTCGTTCCTCCATCTATTCCATCATTCGTCCCATCCGGACTACGATGTCTTGCTCTACTGGGGTAGCAACCGACTCTTCACTAGAGGTGGAATCAGACAACTCCTTAAGAGGAGTTGTATTGATCGGCTCTTTAGAGGGAGCCGTATAGTCCGGCTCTTTGGATAGAGCCGTGTTGATGGTAGGATTCCTCCCTATACCCAGAGGTAAGCCCGGCTCCCTTGGGGGTGCCGTGTTGACGGGAATTCTCGACTTCTTGGGGAGAGTCGTTTTGGTCGTATTCTTCTCAACGAAGTGTTGAGAAGAGGGTGGTAGGTTGTTCTTGGTCATCTTGCTGGAACAGATTCGCCTCCTTCTCTAGACGTCCTCCTAGTCCTACCGAGCGTGCCAAAAAACTGTTGTGGAGAAAAAGTGATGAGGGTGTCAAGGTCAATCTCTTGACGGCTTGAAGGCTCGTCTCAAGGTCGGCGCCCAACGATACAAACATGATCAAACGACCACCACTACCTAACCGAAGCTAAGCTTCTATAACCAGGCTCTAGTGCCCGACCGACCAAGCGCTAATGCCCGGCTAAAGACTAAGATACAAAAAAGAAGCTTTGAGCTTGATATAAGATTTGTGTGGTTGATTGTTGGATCATTTCTGTCGTCCTCGAGCGCTCCTTATATAGGCGAAAGACTCTCTGTACTCCTCGCACTAGGACTCTTCTTAAACTTATCTTCGTAGATGCTCATCTTTACCTGCACGGAGTAGTTATCTTCAATTCACTCGGAATTATCCTTTTCGGTTAATTCGGAATCAGACTTTATCATCTCCTCTTTTAGAAGACCAACCGTGCACGGTCTCTTATCATCTTGCCTGTCCGTTGTACTTTAAAAGGCGAGACCTCCAAAAAGGCAAATGGGTCTTTATACCTCCTTCCTTCCGAAAGGGAAAGTGCCTCTCTACATCCTTCCTTCCGAAAAGGAAAGTGCCTCTCTACACCCCTCTTTCCGAAAAGCAAAGTGACTCTTCGCACCCTTCCTTTCGAAAGGGAGAATGCCTCTCTACACCCCTCCTTCCGAAAGGCGAAGTGACTCTCCGCACCCCTCCTTCCGAAAGGGAGAATGCCTCTCTACAACCTTCCTTCCGAAAGGCGAAGTGACTCTCCGCACCCCTCCTTCCGAAAAGGAGAATGCCTCTCTACACCCTTCCTTCCGAAAGGCGAAGTGACTCTCTGCACCCCTCCTTTCGAAAGGGGAAATGCCTCTCTACACCCTTCCGAAAAGAGAAAAGGAGGTCTTCACACCCCTCCTTCCATAAGGGAGAGAGTTCTCACACCCCTCCTTCCGAAAGTGAAGAGGGTCTTCACACCCCTCCTTCCGAAAGGGAGAAGGTCTTCACACCCCTCCTTCCGAAAGGGGACAAATCGGCCAATCTTTCTTCTTGAAGCGGGTGGCCTCGCGTTACCCTCTTCAAAGAGGACGAACTATCGAGCTCCTTCAAGAGTAAACATCATCGGAGAGATCCCTCTTGGAAGGGCAAATATCCGCGAGAGTCCCTTCAAGGAGGGTAAACCTTATCGGAGGGATTCCTCTTGGAAGGGCAAATATCTGCGAGGGTTCCTTTAAGAAGGGCAAATATCCGCGAGAGTCCCCTCAAAGAGGGTAAACTTTATCGGAAGGATTCCTCTTGGAAGGACAAATATCCGCGAGGGTTCCTTTAAGGAGGGCAAATATCCGCGAGGGTTCCTTTAAGGAGGACAAATATCCTTTTTAACCCTTTCGAAAGGGAACTATTATTTTCGGCTCTAACAGGTAGCTTATAAAAAACTTAGCCTTACCCGTTTGTTCTCTTCCTATATCCTATTCTATGCCGAGGAGTATTTACGTGCTTATTAGCAACCTTATTAGACCACCCTTCAACTCATCAAACTCTGTTCAATATTGATGGGTGCTTAATCCATAGAAGGATTTTTATTAATCTTTTTAATGGCGATTCAAGGCTTGCAAATTGGTTTATTAGTCTTGTTGGTGACCAACTTGCTTGCTCCAACGTCGCTCGGGGTCGTTTCTTCCTTCGATCGTCGTACTTTTCCTGCCGGTTTTATTTTTGGAACTGCATCAGCTTCTTACCAGGTATACATGTTCATAAAGGAATCTATTACATCTATGACTGAAAAAATATATTTTCTTGATTAATATTTCTGGTTTACAATCTTTTTTCGTTTTATTAACATCTTGCGGTTACAATTTCTAAATACAAGTCTTAATCCAGAGATTGTGCATGTCTTATCATTGTTCCCGATCGGGGCACTCTCAACCATATAGCTACCAAATTTCGTATCATCCTGTTCACATCTTTTTTACAACAGGAATTGCTTAATCCTGACCAGTTGGTCCATCACGTTACGCTGTTTAAAATCAACTGTATCAAAATTTGCGTATCGGGCAAGTTAATCACATCTTCTCATTTACAGTTATTTAAAATAACACAATATGTTGTACAATTAGGTACATTAATAAGATTATTGTAACTAAATTAATCTAAGTAGCTTCACAATGTATTTAGTACGAAGGAGCAGTGAGCGAAGACGGCAAAGGTTCAAGTATATGGCACAATTTCACTGACCAAACTCCCAGGTTACTTTGGGCTCCTTCCCTTTCTTTCTTCTCTTGCTCTAGTGCCATTACATATATTTATTAAATGACAGCATCGAATAAATTAATAGTCGGCCTTTTTTTGTTTTAACTCTTGGCTCTTAATTTATAACTATCATCTAGTCCGTATTTGCAATGGGATGCGGGAAAAGTGTTTCCGGACATTTTTGTAAATAAATAATTTCATTCTCCAAAATGAATTACACCATATTGAGTTCGATGTAGCGGAAATTTGTTCCGGAAAGTTACACGAAGATTGTAACAGGTCGGGCAAAAACTTGTCTTGTCGACCGTAAGTGACGAGCTTGCGTTTAACATTGGTAATTCTGAGCTAGAAAATAATTTTATTTTTATATTATATTCGACGGTACTCTTATTTCGGATGCAATATTTTTGTCGCATTAAAATTTAATGAAATCCGTGATTGCAAAGGATGTAAGTTTTCCTCCTAGGAAATATTTTGAATAAAATTTACTTTGTTCAAATGGTAGAAACAGAATTTGGATTTTTCTGGTTTCAATTTTTATTCATGTTATCAACTTTGCTCTTATGTTTATGGAATTTTTTTTAATGAAGAAGTAATTTTTTATACCAAATTATATTTTATCTGGACGTTCGTCATTTTTTATTTTATGGTTATATGTTCGTATTTTGTAAGAAATTTATTCGGGGACTTCGTTTAGTATCTAGGATCTGATTTTGCACTAGATCTGTTATTATAACAATATGTACCTACCGTGGATTAATTGATAAACTCATTATACCTATAAGGCTATAAAGTTAGATAAATGATTCTGAAATACTACTGTTGGGTTTTTACAGCCAGGATTGTCGGTGACGCTAACGGAGATGTAGCCGTTGAATTTTACCACCTCTACAAGGTAAATTATATACATTTATTTTTGTATAACCATTTTCCGTTAGTTATTTATGTATAAACATATGTATAATCAAGCGATCTTTCTTGATTGAACCTATCAAACAAACATCAAGGTTTATCAAGAGCACAATAAAAAAGTCCCACGAGTATGAATTATTGAAAAAGAAAATTAATAATTTCTTACACAATTGGGATTTGATTTTGTTATATTAATGAATAGTATATTATATATAAAACTTTTATAAGGAGGCATGCTTATGTATTAAACTTGCAGGAAGATGTGGAAATCATGAAAAACATGGGCATAGATGCTCTCAGATTTTCTATATCATGGTCCAGAGTATTACCTGGTACTATCAAAATACACGAGGATTTAATTTCTTCGTCCACAGTATTACTTGAATTTGGTAGGGACTCTTTATTAGTTCTCATATGGGGATTAAAGAGATGGATTTATTAAATAAGGGTGGTTTGGTAAAATTACTCTTATTTCTTTCTCTCTCCAATCTCTATAATTACTCCACTAATTCTCTCTCCTTAATTCTCTTTCCTATTAATTATCTACTATCTAATTTGAATTTATTAATTCTCTCCCACTAATTTATTAGTTTTACTCATAACCAAATCCCTAATTATAGCCATCATCACTCTAATCTCTCTTTCAAAAATAAAATACGCCACCTTCTGAATTGCTGGTTTTGTTGGTTTATTGATTTACTAATTTGTTGGTTTTACTGGTTTATTGGTTTTCTGAATTACTGATTTACTGGTTTATTGATTTACTGGTTTGTTGGTTTTACTGGTTTATTGATTTATTAGTTTACTGGTTTGTTGGTTTTACTATTTTACTGGTTTTCTGAATTACTAATTTACTTATTTACTAGTTTATTGATTTACTGATTTACTGGTTTATTGATTTACTAGTTTATTGATTTACTGGTTTACTGGTTTATTGATTTACTGATTAACTGATTTACTGATTTACTGGTTTATTGATTTACTGGTTTGTTCGTTTTACTCGTTTATTGATTTATTAGTTTGTTGCTTTTACTGGTTTATCGATTTATTAGTTTACTGGTTTATTGATTTACTAGTTTGTTGGTTTTATTGGTTTACTGGTTTATTAATTTACTGGTTTGTTGATTTTACTGTTTATGCATGTTGTTAGCGTTTTGTAATTTCGGAGACAAATATGGATTTTCTGTAACAAATTCAATGTTTAAATTTTAAATTCCTTAAAAGTAGCCATATTTATGATAATATGAGCTAAAAAGAAGGAACGTGCTTTATGATTTGGGAAAATGGAGCTAAAAAAGGGAGACATTTAATGCTTTGAGGCACCTCCCCTTTGGGTAAAAGATAATAATAACCTTGTATCTTTTTTAACCATTGGATCAGTTTTTTTTCAAAAAAACTCCAATCTGATGGTCCAAATTTGAGTCCCCATATGGGGACACTCCCTTTTTAGTCCTCATAGAATCCAATTTCGTTTTGAAGGCAGTACACACAATACGTTTTTATGAACTGTCTACGAATTTTCATTTCTAATTTGTTGGAAATAGGTGGGAAAATAAGTGCAGGGGTAAATAAGAAAGGAATCGAGTTTTACAACAATCTCATTGATCTGCTTCTCTCCAAAGGTAAGCTGCTAATTTATCTCTATTTTCCGGGAAAACGTGTTCTGCATTTCGAAATTCCATAAATGAAGTTATTGATGGTTTCTTAATGAAACAAATATTAACAAGTAGAAAAAGTCCTGAATCAAATCAAAAACAGAACCATGTTCAATTTTCTCAGGTTTCAAATAATTTAGCCTCACTTCTTTCTTCCACCCCTTATCCTTGCATCAAGTCTTAATTACTATCGAGAACATTCCTCTTGGAAAGTTTTCAGAATTTTTTATATTCAGAGTATTTTTTATATGATCGTATTAGGGTAAATTTCCTGCAAGGAGTTGATTTAAAAAAGAATAACCAAAAAGGGGTTGTCACGAAAAATTTTCTCTGTTTGGGGTCGGTCCAAATTAGCCAAAAAAATTGCGGGTTTGGTTTGCTCATATCCGCAATAAAAAATGTGGGTTCGACCCAAAAACTCAAAAAAAATGCGGGTCTGTACTCGACTAGACCCGACCTCAGCAGTTTTGGCTCAGTTGAAAATTCAACCAAAACCCGCAAAAAAAGTAGAGAGTTTGGGTAAAGCTGGCTTGAAATTAGCAAAACAATAAATATGATTATTCTTTTTTCCTCCCAAAACAAACCCACCACCATCCTTTCCTCGGTAACTTAAATGGCCTTTACTCAATTTCCTAGGACAGTAATTATATGGTAAACGAACAGCATTAAATATTAAACAAACCCAAAAAGTGGGTATTTTTTCCCTTAACCAAAATAATAAGCAGCTAACATACAATTAAACTTGACTTGAATACATAATAGATAATGTAGTGTAAGACCATCCGCATTGGTGCTCCCGCTACAATGCGCGCCCTGGGCGCCACGTCAGCCGCGCCCCTGCTCTCAGTTTTCAGCCCACAGTGGTGCTACTGTTATAGTGCCACGCCCTGGGCGCCACGTCAGCTTTTTTCTTAGCTCAGCTTTTTTAAAATTCAGCTAACTGTATCATAATCGAATATTTTTTTTGCGTAACTTTAATTTAATTTCGAAGTGCCACATCTTGCGAAATAGAAATTTTATAAAATTTGAAATATATTACATGCGAACTTGGAAAGAATTACATAAATTTAAAAACTGAAATTGATTACATCAAAATATATTACATTACATTCAAAAAAACAGAAATTGCTTAGTTCTTACATTAATCCCAAACTAATGTACAAGTTCAACCACATTCTCTTATCATCATCTAAGAGGAGCTCGAAAGCGTCCACGACTAACTTGTACGTTTTCTCAGTAATTGCTGATTTGATATTCTCGGGGGCGACGAACTTTCCAATACGACAAAAAGCATGCGCAAAAGTGTCCGGGCTTACGAAGTTGGGGAGATCAAGGATCTTGTATGCGTTGGGCACCTTATCGTAATCTTCGGCAACAAGTAAGATACGGAATGCGGCATGGTAGTGTTTGAACCTCTCATTGTATGAGTCCATATGCCATGTCATAATGGACATATCGTAGGCTTCACGGAGCTTCCCATTGATGCGATAACTATCGAGTCTAAATTACGTGCAAGAGAACACGATCGATCAAGTAATAGAATGATAAGTAAGATCGTCTCCACAGGGATAAATTAATCAATTCTCTAACTAGGGTTGTCAATCCTGAATTTGCACAACGATTAACTAACTTAACAAACAAAAGAGTGAGAACGTGATCTATGTTACGTACTAAGTTTGTCACTCTTAACACGCGAACACTCAACACGAATTAACCAAGCAATTAATGATCAAGTAGATGAATGAAAAGACAACACATGACCACAAGTTATGAAAATAGCTCGTTGATTGATTAATCTGCGTCGCCGATCACAATTCTCCAAATTGAAAGCAACAAGTAACTAGGGTTGATCTCTTGTGTGTAAACGTTCAAGAGTGCCCTTAACCTAAAGTTCAAGGCCTTATATAGGCTAACCTCAAAACAAAACCTAAAAGAGAAGTCCTAATTTGACTAAACAGGTGAAACAAGGGAAAAAATCGCGAAAAAAAAAAAAAAATTTTGCGATTTTTTTGGTCTCTTCCCCTCCGACCACCTTTTCGCCGGTGGCCGCCGCATGCGGCCGCACCCGGCCGATCCAAACCCACCAACGTGTCCGCCTCGTCGAGACGGTCAGTTTGGTAGGTCGCACGACCCTCCTCCATCGCCGGAGAAGGAAACCCGACGCCCCCCGACCTCCACGGCACTTTTTCAATTTTCCCCGATCGCCGGCGATGACGGCCCCGCCGTCGTGATCGGCCACCAGATCGGCGGCCTCCTCAACGAGGCGCTTCTTCCCATGGCCTCCCCGACGATCCCCGCTCCTCCGAGCCCCTCCTCCGAAGCCCCAGATCCGCGCGGCTACTGTGGCCGCGAATCGCCTCAGCGCCGCCGCCCTCCTCCAGCCATGGACGTGCCGGCGCTCACCCCTCAGGAGCTCCGCTTCATCGAGGCGATTCGTTTGGTGTTGGCCGACGTTGATGGAGGCCGCCCCGCCGCGTGCGGCCTCGCCGCGGCCC